>JAHFWL010001513.1:0-31606 GCA_021292165.1 Shinisaurus crocodilurus
AATTGCTTGCAAAAGATGCATTGTTTTAGAGCAGTGCAAAGAAAAATCCATATTTTTTCATCAATCCACATGGAAAGATGTATGACCTATTGTGCGGGTTTAACAAAATTCACAACCTGCTGCAGATACTGGACAGAACAAACTTAATGTTGGTGAAATGAGCAGAATTTACCTTGGCAGAAGTGTGTCCATCCCAACATGAGAGCCGTCCCCCCCTTTCTTTTGGTTTATGGGGGAGAAAATCGGGGTAGCAGCCACTTTTCAGTTGCCATTTTCGCCCTTTGAGCTTTAAGTTGAAGGCCAAGAGATCCCTCTTGAAGCTTTCCCAGCATTCAACTTTAACACATAAGGGACACATATGTTTGTTGTGGTGGTGGTGGTTGTTTCCAGGTAAGAGAAAAACTGGTCCCCCACCTGTAGTCTGTGTGCTTGCTTCTTAATTATCCCACAAGGGAGGGGAATCCCATTTGCAATACTCAGGACCATTCAGCATGAGGCACTAGCATTGTTAATGCACCACCTTTGGAAGTTGGAAAAGATAGCGGCAAATATTTCCAGTACTTACACTGATCAGTTGTCTTTTACACAGCATGCACCATAGTCGCTGCACATTCCATGTTTTATCGTACCAGAAGGACATCCGTAAGAAGGAAAAGGAGCATATGGCTCTGCACAAACACCTCCAGCTGATTGACATCTATCGTTATTATATATTAAACTGAAGAGAGGGAGAGAGAGAGATGCCATTGCTGCATGATCATGCAATTAGTAGAAATGTAGGGGACATCCAAATATTGGGGATGTCCAATCACTACAGAAAGACTAACAACTTATTCACATGTATAGTCATCCTATATGCTATGAAAGAAAGGAAAAGAAAGACAAGCTGGTTTACTGATGGTCAAAACAGAATAATAAAAGAATTGAGATTTTATTATTTCCCTTGGACTTGCTAACTTTGCTAACTATCCAGCAATCTTCCGTGGAGCACTACTGCCTCTGCATTACAACAGGGGTGGGCAGCTTAAGGGGCTCTGGAGTTTACCACCTAGGAGCTGCACCCTATGTTTCCCATTTTTGCCTTGTCTACATCCATTTCAATCTGTCTTCAGGGATGGTTTTGGGACAGTGACTGCTCTGTTCACCTTGGCGGATGACCTATGGTGGGAACTGGAAAGTGGGAATGCATTTCTTTTGGATCTGTTGGATCTCTCATGGCACCCGTCTGGGTCATCTGCCTGAGATTGGACTAGGAGGTACTGCCATATGGTGCTTAGAGTCCTTTTCATAGGGGTGATTTCAGGAGACAGTGCTGGGGATTCCTGTTTGATGTTGTGGTCATTGGCCTGCAGTATCCCTCATGGTTCCTTCTTATACCTCCTGGTATTTAACAGTTACGTAAAACCACAGGGAGAGATGGTCTGGGGATTAGGGGTTCAGTGCCACCAGTATGCAGATAACACCTGACTCTCCCTTCCATCTTAATCCAAGAAAGCTGTACTAGAAAGCTGTTGGTATCAGATGTTGATAATGAACTGGATGAGGTGAAAAAATTGAATCCTGATTAGCAGAAAGGCAGAACAGGGAATAGGGACTCAGCCTATGCTGGATGCAGTTACACTCCCTCTGAAGCCTCAAGCTTGCAGTATGGGTCGTAGAGATGTTGGAGAAATCTGGAAAGGATATGAATGAGTTTAAAGGTAGGTAACTTTTGCAAAATTGGTAGGATGTGCATGTGTCGATGGGCAAGCAATATGTCCCCCCCTCCTCTTTGTATGTTTAATGTGATTGCATGGAATGTCAAGGGATCACAGAATTGAAATATGCAGAATAGAGTTCTCTCTAACCTAATATTGCACAATGCCGATGTGGCACTTTTTTTTAAAAAAAATAAGAAATCTATTTGATGGCTGTGGATGATCATTTGTTGAGAAAAGATTGGGCCGGGGAGGTCCAGGCAACAGAAGCTTTGAAATGGTTTAAAGGAGTTGCTATTTTAATTCATAAACGACTCTTCTTTTCAGTTCTATCAGTGATTATTGATCCTGATGGTATTATTATTATTATTATTATTATTATTATTATTATTATTCTGGTTGGGAAATATATTGATAAGGTAATTGCCATGATTAATGCGTATGGGCATAATAATGACTCTCATTGGTTGATATCACCTGATTATTTGATTCTGGGTGGGGACTTAAATGAGATTTTAGATTCTTTGCTGGATAGGAGTACACCTGCTCCCAAGATGCAAACTGTGGTAAGATTTACACTTCAGGCCTATACTTGATTTGATTGATGCTTGGAGAATTTGCCTCCTGGCGAGAGAGACTAGACCGCTATTTCACCTGTCCATCATAACTGCTTTCGATTAGATCATCTTTTGGTTTCCACATCCATGCTATGTCAAATAAATGGTTATAAGATTGATATGCTAATAAGCTCAGACGATGCCACAATCTGCTTGGAGTTGCAATTTTCAGATATGTCAAGCCCCCACCCCCCCACCTCTGGTGCTTTAATGTTTTGTTTTGTTTTTTCTTTCTTAATGATGGGGTGTTAAAATCACAAATTTCTGCTGAGTTACTTGAGTATTCAAAAATTAGTGAGGGTACTCTTGATTCTTCCACCATTGAGTGGGAGGCCAGTAAAGCTTTTATATGAGGCCACATTATTGCCTATGCCTACTGTAATATTATTAATTTTTTTTAATGCAACTAATATGTTTCTTTGGATGCTGAAAAGGCCTTTGACAACATTCATTGGAAATTTATTTTTCCAATGGGTAATTTAAAAATGAGATTTAAAAATGGGTAAGAAAATGTTTTTGTGGTGGACTTGGACAGATAAGTTTATTTTTACCTTCAATCAACTAGTAGGTGGTGATGATGAGTTTTTGTCATTATCAGCAGAGCATGCCAAATATGATTCTTAGAAAGCTGTATTTCCGTGTGTATGGAGAATTTTGCCTACCTTTTACAGCAAATTTCAGCCGAGCCACATCGCGAAACTGCCCTATAAAAGGGAGGACAAACCGGTAGACAAACAGCTTCATAAGTAGTACATACTGAAACATCAAGTATATACTCAGTTGACCAATCACAGAGTCCTGAAGAAAGAAAGAAAGAAAGAAAGAAAGAGAGTCAATGTTTAAGGTTCAGAAAGAATAAAATGGGAGCTGGGATGTCTGCATTCATTCTTTTCTCGCAGTTGATCCCTGAGCACCAAGGCCCATGGAGAATGCACTGGCTTTGCTGGTTGGTCAAATTGAATCTTGCAGAGGTCCCAACATGAATACACTGTGTTGGAAAGCTGCACCAATCCCTTTGTCCCCCAAGCACACATAGGCACCCTGCAGGCCACAGGTGGGTTACGCACCTTTTAATTTTTTAAAAAATGAATGTAAACAAATGCTTATTTTACACACATATATCTGAACGTGTATGCACCATAACCCTCCATATATGACATTATAAGGATGTATAAGAATTTTGTTTCACTCAAATTCATTCTTGCTCCACTCAATTTTGTTTTGTGTGTCTCTCAGACTGATCTCTCCTGCCCTGGGCAGGGATTATGAAAGTGGAATGTGGGGCAAAGTGTGTGTTCTGTCAGGCTTTGTCTCCACACCCCCATTAATAAAAAAATAAAATGGACTTTTCTGCATGCAGGAAGTCAGTAGGGGTGCGGCTGAGCCCGGGGGGCAGAGGATGAAGTTCCCAATGCTGGGACAGGAACTTGTTGGTAGGAGGCAGGGGGGGAAGAAGTCCTTTCCTGGGACCTCGTCAGCCTCTAGTTCTGAGAGTTGGCCTTACAGCCACCTGACTAGTGGTTATTGATAGCCTTATCCTCCTGGAATTTGTCCAACTTCATTCTCCATCCATCAGCAGGAAATCTAATCCCTTGTGTTACCCCTAGTTCTAGTACTATGAGAGTGAGGGAGAAGGGCATCATTTCACCCCATGCATCATTTCATATGCCTCTTCACCGCTCCTGGTTTCTAAATTGCATAGCCCTGTGTAGTATGAAGTTCTTGTTGGTGGGAGTGGTCCAGGTCACTGATTAATTTGGCTTCCCCCTTTCTGTTGCTACACCATTTTTTCAACTGTATACTGTCGCTTGTAGAGTTGGAGATGGACATAGTCACAGCATTACAAGTAGGCGTAGAATTATTTATTTAAAGGGGGATGATTAAGGCAGCTTTAATTTGGTCACCTGGCTGATGCTGGTCCGTACCATGGAATTTATTTTCTCACTGATGTTACCCTGGAGTAAATAAACAAACACATAAACATCCCTACTCTGAACTCACTCTACAGCTTAAAAGCTGCTGAGTTGCACAGGATGTCCTAAATTTTAACCCCTCCCCCAAAAGTCAGGGGTAAAAATTCCACACTTGTCATGCCCCCAATTCAATATTTTATTTGTATTCATGTGTTAATTATATATTTAACCACCCAATAACCATTCTTCATCTTCTTCAATAGGTGAACCCAGTTCATCGAAGCTAGTAACAACCCTCCTTTATATGCATATCTTACCTGGGGGGCTCAGATGTATCCACGAAACAACAGAGAAGAAAAGCCAAAAGACCTTCATGGTTATTTTGCTGGGAATTCAACCAGTGTGGAAAGTTGGATATTCAGGATGGTTTTCAATCCCATGGTCTAATATTTATACCACTCTTCAAAAGTATTATACATGCACTGCTAGTTATTTGCTGAACTGATGAAGCGAGAACCAGAAAACGTTGTTATCTTTCTTATTGAGCAGAAGTCCTCAACCAAATTACTGGCACTAATTTGGGCTAGTTTATTGGGAAGGAAAAGGTCTGTTGAATTTGCCCTTGTGGGGCTATTCAACCATCAGACACAATTCTGAATTGTACATAGCATAAATTAGTAGTGGTGTTAATTGAGCGGTGAGCTTACCTGCTCAGGTCTGTGTGCTCCCGAGCACCCCCACACACACATGCTGCTCTCCAGGCCGTAAAACCGGAAGTGACACAACAGGTTCTCCATCGCGTCACTTCCGGTTCCCTGGCGCTGCATTTTTAGCACACAAACCAGGGCAACCCAGCTTAAAATGGCCGTGAATAGCAAATCGCAGCTGTTCCAAGCTGGGTTGTCCTGGTTTTTATGCAAAAAATGCAGCCCAGGGTCCTTGTGAGAAAAGGTCTACTTTTATGTAGGAGGCTTGCTCAAAAGGAAGACCTTTCAGCTGCAGTCATTGACAGTTCACAGCTGAAGCTTGGGTGTGACACTCAGCCTCTGCAGAAAAAACAGCAGCGTACAGCTGAGAGAATTGCTGGGAACAACATCAAACCGACCATTCTGAGCCCAGTTTCCCTTGCCTTGACTCAGCTCCAGACTGCTGCCTTGACTGATTCCTTGTGTGAGTACTTTTGGAATGAACTCTGACCCTCTCACTGTCTGCTCCTTGTCTGATGTGTTGCCATGAAACTTTGTTGCTTGTGACCTTGACAGCTCTGTACCTTGTCTACTTTTGCTTGATCCCTGTTTGTGCTGCTGACCACCTTGGACTTCTTGGATCCTTGAATGTGCAATTGCTGGGCTCAGAGTCTGGGAATGTGACAGTTTGTTTCCATCCCCAACTAAATAATGGATGCATATATTGTAGGAGATCCTGGCCTTAAGGGACCAGGTAAACCAACTCGCCATAATAACAATGAATGTCTTATAGAGCCAATTAAATCAGCATGGGGCCCAGAAAGTCCCCAGGAGCACGTGTCCAGTAGCCATGCTCAAGAAATTTAGATGGTCCTCAGGGAAGTTTCCTTGCGCTCTCTCCTCTTTAAATGCAAATGTGCCCTTACCATTTTCTTGATTGCCAGGTCTGGGTAGGGTTCATTATGAGCTTGCACACTGGCCAGCCACTAAATGAGCAACGTCCTGCCAGTAGGCCAGTCTCCTCTTCTCTAACACCAGGGAATTCATGGAACAATTGTGAGTCACCTATGAGGATCATCAGACGGTGGAGACAGCTAGCCAATGGATCCACTGCCTCTGCCAAGCAAAGGAGACTTGTCACCTCATAAGCCAGATCCTTCTGTGTGTTGGCCCAGTACCCACACTGGAATGGGACAGCTTTGATGGATCAATTTCAGGATGGGCTGGTGGACTACATCCTAGATGAATGGGTTTGGGTGGGGTGACCAACCACTCTGCAGAATTTGATGCAACTCTGTTTTCAGTGTTTCTCCCATGCTTTCTGATCACTTTCCGTTTTTCTTTTCTTTTTTTTTTGCAGGGTGGGGAAAATGCAGGGGTTGGTGCTGGGGGAATCACGAAACAAAGTACAACTCTCCACAAGTGTAGCTGTGGTATTCTGCTTTGTTTCACCAGAACACACCACCACCACCTTGAGGTCATGTAGCAGAAGTTATGGAAAGGCAGGAAAGCGGGAGGGGCACTGTGTGTCTAATCTTAATCCTGCAAAGAATCTGGAAGCAGAAGCAGTGGGTTGAAAAGTCTTGTCTAGAAAAGCTCATTAACAGTGATGGTGTTGGGCAGGGGTCCTCAAACTTTTTAAACAGGGGGCCAGTTCATTGTCCCTCAGACTGTTGGGGGGCCAGATTATAGTTTGAAAAAAATATGAACGAATGGATCAAGTAAAAAAAAAGGACCCGGGTCCTTTTTTTAAACTTGATTAAATGCAAAGTTATTATAAATTAATAATAGATTAATTATGAATTAATTTGCTGTCTAAAATTGATATAAATATAACAAACAAATAAATAAATAGTGAGTACAACTCAAATGATTGTCATTTCAGTCACCTCAATGGCACCAGATTGTCTTCTAGATGTTTTGTAGCCTGATCCTATGAATTTTTACTCAGAAGTAAGCCTTACTGATTTAAATGGGAATTATTGTAAGTGGTTTGTGTAGGCCCAGCAATCCTAAACATGTTTGCTTGGAAGTAAATAGCCCAATTAAGTTCAATGAGGCTTGCTCCAAGGTAAGGTTGCATAGCATTATAGCCCTGTAGCCAGACTTTTATGCAGGTTTACTCAGAAGTATGCTTACTCAGAAGCGCAATGGGGGCAATGCATATGAATGCAACCATAACCTCAGGGCCTTCTGCAGGTTTAATATATTTTTGCATTTTTTAAAGCAATTTTAATAATAAGACATCACTCTGAATTAAATAGTTCCAGATGACCTCACAACACCTCTGTCTGATTAATCGACGACTTCAAGTTCACCGGAGGTGAAATCTGCTAGCAGAGGTGCTGTCAGGCCAGGACTTGGGGACAGAAGACCAGGGCCCCAATCAGCAGAATGAGCAGGTGGCCCCCCAAACACAGCAGGGCTTGGTAGGCCTGTAGCCACGGACTGGCTAAGAGGGGACTTCTCCCTAAATTTTCTGGGCACCCCTAAATATCTTTTACAAACAAATAAGTAAAGAATAGTTTACAATTTTGTCTTTTGAAGACCTACGAACCATAAGAACTACTCCCCCCCCTACACAATTCTGTGGGCCTACACAAACCACTTACAATAATTCCCATTTAAATCAGTAAGGCTTACTTTTGAGTAAAAATTCTTAGGGTCAGGCTACAAAACATCTAGAAGACAATCTGGTGCCATTGAGGTGACTGAAATGACAATCATTTTTTTGCCCCCCCTGAACTTAACAGCTGGCTACTGGCCCAGGTTACATTTTGAAGAGAAGTTATACAGACATTGGGGGGGGGGGAGGGTAGCAGTTTAAAACCATTACGTTCAGAATTTAAATTAGCTAAATGTAGGCTAGTCTTTAAGGCCACCTTCCCCAACCTGGTGCCCACCTAATGTGTTGGACTACAGCTGGCTGGGAGATGCTGGGAGCTGTCGGACTTTTCCCCCTGTGGTTTGCTGGGGGATGCTGGGAGGATTTCCCCAGCAGGATTGCAGCCGAAAACTCTGGCTCACGTACCTCTCTAGACTGGCTGCGACTGAGACTTCCCCAAATTTGAACCACTGCCACCACCACCACACCTTGGGGCACGGGAGAGCAACCGCGAGCGAGTGGGAAACTGCCGTGAAGGGCGAGCGTGCGGCGGTTGGATTGGGGAGCACGTGGCCTCGTAATGATGTCCCCAAGCACGCGCCCCGCTGCCGCGGATTCAGCCTCCCCTCTCCCCTTCCCCTGCAGGAGACGCAGGGCTCCAGGCGGGTGGGTGGCCCTCGCCCCGCTGCCGGCTCAGCCGCCCCTCCTCCCCTTACCCTGAAGGAAAGGCTGGCCAGGAGACACTGGCCACAGGACTGCCACCTACCCTGCAGGGCTCTGGGCGGGCGGCTCCGTCGCCCCTCCTCCCCTTCCCCCGCAGGAAGGAGCCTCTACTCTAGATCGGCCGCTGGGCCGGATGGAAAGACACGGCGGGCCGGATGTATCCCGCGGGCCACAGTTTGAGGACCCCTGGTGTTGGGTCTCTGTGAGTCCTGGATGCAGTACACCCCTGTGCTCGACAAAGAGCTATAATTCTTTCCTCTGACCCCATCCACACACACTGTGTTAAAGTCCTAGGAAAAACTATGTGATTTCTATCTGGATTCAAAACAAGTGCAAAGACACCTGTTCTGAAAGGCCTGCAACTGGTTGCCAGTTACTGTTTCCATCTTACTGGTGTAGCCTATCAATGATATGGCAATAGAATAAATAGAATAGAATAATTTTTTTTTTTTATTTATTATATTTATGCTGGAGAAAGCCAACCTAAAACCCCTTTCTGACACACACACACTCACCAAGGAGGGGGGAAGGAGTCCCAGGGGGGGGGGAGACAGCCAGTCTCCACAGAGACCAAAGGGGACAAACAACATCTGCATAGAATCACCCCAGGGGGGAAGGCAGGAAGCATCCCCAGGTTCGTCAATGCTCTCGTATATCAGCCCCATCTACATAAGACTTGAATGCCTTGCCAGAGCAGACACTTTGGCACCCATCAGAAAGGGCCATTCAACACCACAGGATGGGTCCATTAAGCAGGTGGCTTCAAAGGGACCCCACCCCACCTGAGGAGGGTGGCAACCCACCTGATTGGCCGCCCACCTGAGGAGGGTGGCAACCCACCTGATTGGCCACCCACCTGAGGAGGGTGGCAACCCACCTGATTGGCCACCCACCTGATTGCAGAGGGAAGGGCTACCTGAAACCCAAGGTATAAAACACCCTGCGCAAGGGAACTGAGTTGTTGGACCTGATCAGCAATCTTGCCCCATGCTTGGGGTAAGGGACGAAGGGATCGGCAACCCCGGGTAGCAGCACCCGGCGTGCTCCAGCTAGCTGAAATCACTGGCCGCTTGGGTTGACCGGACCCCCGGGAAACCAAGCTGAAATCACTGGCCGCTTGGGTTGACCGGACCCCCGGGAAACCAAGCTGAAATCACTGGCCGCTTGGGTTGACCGGACCCCCGGGAAACCAAGCTGAAAAAACTCACGAGCCGCTTGGGTAGACCGGACCTCCGCCGGGAACCCAGCTAGCCACTTGGGTAGACCGGACCTCCGCCGGGAACCCAGCTAGCCGCTTGGGTAGACCGGACCTCCGCCGGGAACCCAGCTAGCCGCTTGGGTAGACCGGACCTCCGCCGGGAACCCAGCTAGCAGCATGCGGTTGACCAGGCCTCTGCTGGAGCCCGAGCTGAACTAACTAGCTGAGAGCCCTGAAATCACGGTGTCCTTGAGACCTCTTGCTTGCTACTTTGTACCGTACAGATAAGCTGTATTGCTGGTGTGTGTCTGGGTTGGTGAAGGTAATTTTGTAAATAAACTTGTTTTATAAAAGATACTTTTGTGGCTATAAGTTATCCCTTTGTTATGGGCTAAGGGTGATAGTCGCTGGGGGACCTCGGAGAAGGCCCGCCCCCAGGACTCGCTACCCCCTTAGTATTGAACCCGCGCAGAAGACCAGGTTGTCGGTCTTCCACTTTTATATACCCCGCCTTTTTTCCTGCCCAATAGCCAAAGCTCTCTTGGCACTTTACAAAGCCAAAAAGGCTAAAATACATAATATAAACATTCAAATTTTTAGAGAATAAAACTCCCTAATGGACTGTACCTTTGAGAATAATCAGCTCCATATTAAAATAAAAATCCCTGTGTTTAATTTGATTCCGGCAGAGAACTGTTAGCGAGCAATCCTAAGCCCCCTAGAGTCCATCTGAGGGGCCACAGCCGGGTATTTCAGATGCCCAGTTCCAAGTGTGGAGACTGCGCTTCCACCTTGGGGCTGGGAATTGGAGCTCTGACCCGCCCCCTCGCAGCTGGCATGGAAAGAACCATACCAGCTGCTCTCCTAAAACTGCAAGCTTAGCTGCAGTTTTGCCCATGGCCCCTTTAAGAGTAGCTTAAAGTAGCTTGCAGTTGGGGGAGGCAGGGGAATTCGGGACTCTGCATGACAAAGTGAGAAGCGTTGATGGCGTAAGGGTTTTCATGATGGGCCTGGCATTTGGGGGGTAATTGGAGACTATGAAACGGAGCCCAGCTAGATCAGACCAAAGGGTCCACTGGGTGCAGCACTTGATTTCCAAAAGTTCCTCAATTGTTTGCCCAACACCAGTAACTAATACTCAGAATCAGAGGTCCAGTTCCTATGCAAGTTTAGACTGGGGAAAAAAAAAGGCCTACAGAACAGCCAGTGTGGTTCTTCCTGCACCAGCTATGAGAGGGAGGGAGAGGGGGCTTGGAGCTCAGATTCCCCCCCCCCCAGGCACTGTTCTAGGGGCCATAGGATTGCCCCCTAAGAAACTTAAGTTTGCATTAAAATGTGAACTGAATGAGTTTTCTCCTCTGTCCCTATTGAGTAGTGGTTGAGGTGCACGTTTTTCTGTCTATTGCATGTCTCTCTGTCACCCAGCAACCTCACCAGCAGCCCCCAGTTCCTGATGTGAATAAACCTAATGGGAAAAGTTAGCACATGACATATTCCCCTGCCCTGGGTTTTATTTGAAGTACAGTCATGCCTTGGATTGAGAGCATAATTCGTTCGGGAAAAGTGCTTGTAATCCAAAACACTCTTATATCAAAAACGAAATCCCCCCCGCAAAAAAAATTGTATAGAGATTTTTAATTTAAGCTGTACTACAGTACTTGTATTGCAAGATGTCACTTGTATATCAAGTCAAAAACAAATGAATACATATTTAAAAATTTGCTTGTCTTGCAAAACGCTCTCAAACCAAGTTACTTGCAATCCAAGGTATTACTGTATGTAAAGAAAAGATTGTAGAGAGCTGGAGAGTGATTGCACAATGAAAGAAAGCACACACACACACGCTTGGCTGCCTCTTCAGTAGGATAAGCACAGGAACCCTGCACCCCGGTGAAGAGAATCTCACTGTAATTTTCTTCTCCTTTAATTTTTTTTGTTAAAAAAAAATACTAATTTATTTCCCATCAAAACAAATGGAAATGGTTAAAAAAATTTTTGCAAAAAAATATATTTCAACACAGCATTAATACATACACATGGTATTTTTTAAAATTAAAATAAAAGTTGCACAGCCAGACCTGAAGCTCAGGGAGGAGGACCAAGCCGGATGGTAAAATTAAAGCATCATTTGATTTGCTGATCTGTTTGCTTATCTGAGTTTTGTACATTATATTCCGCTTCAAGTGCACACGCTCTTCTTTAACTACACTGATAAGCAGTTTAGACAAGACATAATGAGCTGCTTTAAACCAGGTGATATCAATGACCCATTTAGCCCAATATTGTGTTCTCCGACGTTCAGCAGCTCCCCGCAGACTCAGGATGAGGTGCATTAAACCATCTCCTACCTATTCATAGAATCATAGAAAAGTAGAGTTGGAAGGGGCCTACAAGGCCATCGAGTCCAACCCCCTGCTCAGTGCAGGAATCTAGGTCAAAGCATCCCTGACAGATTATTGTCCAGTTGCACCTTGAATGCCTCCAGACTGGGAGAGCCCACCACCTCCATAGCTAGTTGATTCCATTGTCTTATTGCTCTAACAGTCAGGAAATTTTTCCTAATGTTTAGGTGGAATCTAGGTTCCTGTAACTTGAGCCCATGATTCCGTGTCCTGCAAACTGGGATGATCGAGAAGAGATCCTGGCCCTCCTCTGTGTGACATCCCTTCAAGTACTGGAAGAGTGCGATCATATCTCCCCTCATTCTCCTCTTCTGAAGGCTAAACATGCCCAGTTCCTTCAGTCTCTCCTCATAGGACCTTGTTTCCAGTCCCTTTATCATCCTTGTTGCCCTCCTCTGAACCCTCTCCAGTTTGTCTATGTCCTTCTTAAAGTGTGGTGCCCAGAACTGGATGCAGTACTGAAGATGAGGCCTGACCAGTGCCGAGTAAAGGGGAATTATCACTTCCCGCAATTTGGAAGCTATACTTCTATTAATGCAGCCCAAAATTGCATTTGCCTTCTTTGCAGCCACATCGCATTGCTGGCTCATATTCAGTTTGTGATCTACCACAATTCCAAGATCCTTCTCACTTGTAGTATTATTGAGCCAAGTGTCCCCCATTCTGTAACTCTGCATTTGGTTTCCTCTCCCTAGGTGCAGCACTTGGCATTTATCCCTATTAAATATCATTCTGTTGTTTTCGGCCCAGCGCTCCAACCTATCGAGGTCACTTTGAATTTTGTTTCTGTCTTCCAGAGTATTAGCTGTTCCACCCAACTTTGTGTCATCTGCAAATTTGATAAGCATTCCCTGTACCACCTCATCCAAGTCATTAATAAAAATGTTGAAGAGCACTGGGCCCAGGACCGAGCCCTGTGGTACCCCGCTCGTTACTTCTCCGCAGTTTGAGAAGGAACCATTGATAAGCACTCTTTGAGTCCGATTCTGTAGCCAATTGTGGATCCACCTGATAGTTGTTCCATCTAGCCCACTTTTAGCTAGCTTGCTAATCAGGATATCATGAGGCACTTTGTCAAAAACTTTGCTGAAGTCCAGATATATGATGTCCACAGCATTCCCACAGTCCACAATGGAGGTTACCCGATCAAAAAATGAGATCAGATTAGTCTGGCCGGATTTGTTCTTGACAAATCCATGCTGGCTTCTAGTAATCACTGCATTGTTTTCAAGGTGCTTGCAGACTGACTTCTTTATAATCTGTTCCAAAATTTTCCCCGGGATTGATGTCAGACTGACTGGCCTATAGTTCCCAGGTTCTTTCTTCTTGCCCTTTTTGAAGATGGGAACAACATTTGCCCTCCTCCAGTCATCTGGCACTTCACCTGTCCTCCATGATTTCTCAAAGATAATAGACAGTGCTTCTGAGAGTTCTTCTGCCAGTTCCTTTATGTCTCTAGGATGCAGTTCATCAGGCCCTGGAGATTTAAACTCATTCAGAGTAATCAGGTGCTCCTTGACCATTTGCCTATCAATCTCAAGCTGCAATTCTGCCCCTTCAGCCTGCACTTCAGGTTTGCCAGGGGGGTCATAGACCCTCTTTTGGGAGAAGACCGAGCCGAAGTAGGAATTGAACACTTCTGCCTTTTCTTTGTCTTCTGTTATCAATTTGCCATCCTCATTGCGTAGTTGAACCACCAGTTCTTTCTTCTGTCTTTTACTATGCATGTATCTGAAGAAAGCTTTTTTGTTGCTTTTAGCATTCCTTGCTAACCTTAGCTCATTCTCAGCTTTAGCCTTCCTGACACTATTCCTGCAGTTCTGTGCTACCTGCCTGTACTCTTCCCCTGTAGCCTGTCCTTCCTTCCACTTCCTATACGTGTCCTTTTTTGTTTTCAGGTCATCTTTGAGTTTATTGTGAAGCCACATTGGCTTCTTCTGTTGCCCTCTGCCTTTTTTCCTTGTGGGAATTGTTTGCCATTGTGCCTTTAAAATTTCCTTTTTTAAAAACTCCCACCCATCCTGGGCTCCTTTTCTCATTAGAGTCGCTTGCCATGGGATCTTACTTATCATTGTTCTGAGTTTGTTAAAATTGGCTTTCCTAAAATCCAGGGTACGTGTTTGGCTACATTCAGCTTTTGCTCCCCTTAGAATCAAGAACTCAAGTATAACATGGTCATTTTCTCCCAGAGTTCCCGAAACTGCCACTTTATCCACTAACTCGTCTCTGTTGGTTAGAATCAGGTCAAGGATAGCCGATCCTCTAGTTCCTTCCTCCACTTTCTGTAGGAGGAAGTTATCAGCAGCACAACTCAGGAATTTCTTGGACAACAACAATAATTCATGTTGTTCGAATGCCTGACTGCCATCTCCCAAAGCAGTTACTTTATTCCCAACTCAAGGATGGAAAGCGGAATATCCATGGTCAATATTAGACTTTTAAAGATGTTCTTAAGGCTAATCTAAAAAAATGCAATATAAACATCAAAAACTGGGAAGCTCTGGCCCATGAACGATCTAACTGGAGGTTGGCCTTTCAGAAAGGTTCTATGGACTTTGAAGAAGCCCGAGTGCAAGGTGAAAGGGAGAAACGTGCTTTTTGCTTAGCACGTCAAATGAATCCTTTACAGGACCATCTTCCATCTGGTAACCTGTGTCCTCACTGTGGGAAGCTGTGCGGATCTAGAATTGGCCTCCACAGTCACTTACGGACCCATCGCTAGAGTCTACACAATTTTCTTTAGAATTTCCTCCTTTTAAAACCTCCTTTTTGTAAATTTTTATCCTGGAAGACAATCTTACTCGGTCACGAGTGATCGCCTGACTGACCTTTTAACTGGAGATGCCAGAGATAGAACCTAGGACCTTTTGCATGCAGAGCATGTGCTCTGCTAATAATGAGCATGTGCTCTGCTCTGCTCTGCTAATAATTGGTCCACTTTAAGACCATAAGAAAAGCCATTCTGGATCAGATCAAGGGTCCATCTAGTCCAGCCAGGCAATTCAAGGCTCCTTTGGCTTTGGTAGCAATCTTTAAACCAGGAACAATGCCAGGTTCATTAACATCCACTGGCATAATGCTTTGCGAGGAGCAATAAGAACAAGGGCAACCCGCCCACAAGGTGGATCAGACTTGGCTCAGTTGAGCACAGTGAATTTCAGTGGATCCATCATCATCCAGCCCATCACGGCTTCCACTTCTGAACTTCCACTACCTCACCTGGCTTGATTGAAACAGAGCAATAAAGCCTGCCACCAATTCCCAGGAAAATAACCATGAAGGTCTTGTGGCTTCTCTTTTCTGCTATTTCACTGCTATTCCTGGCTGCTCCAGGTAAGTTATTAAGCATAAGAGGTAGCAATCAATAGGACTGGCGCCTAGAGGAGCCACTCCTTGAGATGCTGGCTCAGTCAGCAGACAGCTTTGCCCACCTGTTGCTTTCCCCAGTCACTCAGGCCAAAGATAAGGGGGAGTGAGTGCAGTTTTGGAAAAGGAGTATTCCCAAGGAGAACATCTCCATTGGCCAAAATGGCCAGTCATAGTCTTCTAGGAAGCCCACTAGCACGGTATGAAAGGAACAGCTTCTCCTGATTTTTGCCCTCAACTCTCGGTATTTTGCTGTAATGGCTAATAGCTGTTGATAGATAGACCATGAATTTTTCTTCCATGAATTTCTCGTATTCCCTGTTGTCTGGATGGAGTTAAGTGGTCACTGCAACAGAATGTGCTAGCAAATGCCATTCACTGGGATACCAATTCCTTTTGTCTGTCATGATTCTACTGCCCGTCTATTTCAGCAAGTAACCCTCAGCTATAGTATTATAAGACCGGGGGACGGGACGGACAAACTTACGCTGGCTCAGCTTGTCTGAGCGTGGAAAGCTAAGCAGGGTCAGGCCTGGTTATTACTTGGATGGGAGACCCCTCCTCTAGTTTCCTGCATTGAGCAGGGGGCTGGACTCGATAGCCTTGTAGGTTCCTTCCAACTCTATTATGAAAGCTATAAACAAATAATTATATGATTTTCTCCACATCATGTGTGATTTTATGAACCTCCATGACCCCATTTACTTCACATGCAAAACAGGAATTACTAAAAGCCCCCATCTTTGATGCATTCCTTATCGGTAAGATGCTCCAGCCCCTGGAACATTTGGGTTTCTCACCTTTTCCAGCTCTATGCTTAGTGATGACACAGAAACCCAACGATAGTCGATTCAGAAGTCCAATCAGACATTTTTGTAATTCTTGATTAAATAATGAACCCTGACTTATTTCCCACAAACTTTTAAACTTTTTCATAATTCACAGCAAGCTCATTCATATTTTCTGCACCAGCCTTGTGCCGTCTGTATGGCTGGCTGGGATACTTAGTAAATGTACAATACTATGAGGCAGTCTGAGGGCTTTTTCACAATTTTGTCTTTATTTTTAAAAATTTCTGGAAAGGTAAACACTTATCTGAAGGCGAGGAAGCTCAGCTCTTGGCACGTGCTTTCAAAACAGGGGCAGAGGTCATCCTGGATTGGTGCTATGTGACCAAGTAACATTAATAATATAAGAATATAAGAAGGGCCATGCTGGCTGGATGAGACCAAGGATCCATCTAGCCAAGAATTTTGTTCATGCAGTGGCCAACCAGCTGCCCATGGGAAAACCACAATCAGGACAGGAGTGCAACAGCACCCTCATTTTCCCCAGCAACTGGTGTATATGAGGACAAACATGCAATTTTTTAAAATTCCATAGGGACTCCTACTTCCCGGATCACTAACGCCTTCCAATGTGTGAATCGACATGGTTTTTGTATGCGCACAAAATGCTCCTATCCTCTTCGGAGAATTGGATTATGCACAAGGTTCAAATCTTGCTGTAAAAGGTGAGGGAAATAATTCTTCCAGGAAACAACTGGTCAAGTTAGTCAACTATCCTCATGGTCATGGTAGTCAACTAGCCAGTATTTCATTGGTTGGACCAGTTAAACCAGGTTCTCTCAGATCAGCAGAGTTCTTCACAATGCAAGATTATTGCACCCAGTGTTGTTAGTATTTCTAAAATCAATAGCTGCTGGCAACCTTAAGAGGGCAGCAGCATACCGAGTAGGAACTATATGCTATAACTGAAACATTCAAGATGTGAATCAGCAACATTGTGGGATGGAAGACATTGTTCTCTGCCTTTTGTCCAGTCACACTTTTCTTGTCTATGCGTGTCTGAAATCTCATTTATTTCATCTTCTTTTCTTTTTCATCTTCTCTTTTTGCAGGTATTCATCATAAAAACAGGACACAAATTCCTCTTAGCCATCACTTTATCAAATATGAACATGAAGCTATTCACTTGGCATCTAAAGGGATGTTGCCAGTGGGAACTCTTACATCAGCCATAAAAAGGGGCTTGGTATCCGTAAAATAAACTGCATTGCTAAAATGTGCATGTGTCTATTTTTATGCGATGGGAATGGTTTTATAAACTGCAGTTCTTGAGGTGACTTGTCTCCGAGTCACGCAACACTGTGATTTTACCACACTTGCGATAAAGGATGAGATCAGGCAAAGCCGCAATGTAGAGCAGTTGAACTTGTTTCAGCCTAAGGGCCAAATTCAGATTTGGAGAAGCTCTCAGGGGCCACATTCCAGTGGCGTGCAGGGACAAAGAGAAAAGGGGCAAGGACAAAGGCAAAAGGGGTGGGACCAATATATATATATTTTTAAAAGCAAGCATATTTAAGCCAAAAGCTTATACTGTCAGTAACTGTGACTTAGGAAAGGCATGTCAACTGTTTAGAATGGGGGGGGAAACAGCCGAAGCTGGGAAAACATCAAATGATTGGAGGTCAGGGAAAAGGGGGCAGGGACTTCTGGGGACCCAAGAGGGCTGGATTGGGACTCCATGGGTCTGAGGTTCAACGCCCCTAATATCATCCAACTGTGTCATTCCAGTAGTGCAAATGATGCTGCTCTAGCAGAAACTATGTGCAAGAGAAGAATCCAACAAAAGTTATGTTTGTGCACACATGGGTATGCATTATGCTTGTGCAACCTGTTATGCATGACTGTGTAGCGATGTTGGAAATGAAATGGACTTGATTGTGTTCAGGGATGCATGAAATTATGTCAAGGACTGCAGGTTGCCCAGACAGGTGTACTGGGAGTGGCTCCCAAAAGCCTCAAAGGGGATCTTTTCCAGTTCTACCTAGAGATGCCAGGTAGAAAAGAATGTGCCCATCCAAGCTACCTGTAGTTATTAAGAATCATAGAAAAGTAGAGTTGGAAGGGGCCCACAAGGCCATCGAGTCCAACCCCCTGCTCAATGCAGGAATCCAGGTCAAAGCATCGCTGACAGATGGCTGTCCAGCTGCACCTTGAATGCCTCCAGATTGGGAGAGCCCACCACCTCCCTACGTAGTTGATTCCATTGTCTTATTGCTCTGACAGTCAGGAAATTTTTCCTGATGTTTAGGTGGAATCTAGGTTCCTGTAACTTGAGCCCATTATTCTGTGTCCTGCAAACTGGGATGATCGAGAAGAGATCCTGGACCTCCTCTGTGTGACAACCCTTCAAGTACTGGAAGAGTGTGATCATCTCTCCCCTCAGTCTCCTCTTCTGAAGGCTAAACGTGCCCAGTTCTTTCACTCTCTCCTCATAGAGCCTTGTTTCCAGTCCCTTTATCATCCTTGTTGCCCTCCTCTGAACCCTCTCCAGTTTGTCTACCTCCTTCTTAAAGTGTGGTGCCCAGAACTGGACGCAGTACTCAAGATGAGGCCTAACCAGTGCCGAGTAAAGGGGAATTATCACTTCACGTGATTTGGAAGCTATACTTCTATTAATGCAGCCCAAAATAGCATTTGCCTTCTTTGCAGCCACATCGCATTGCTGGCTCATATTCAGTTTGTGATCTACCACAATTCCAAGATCCTTCTCCCTTGTAGTATTGTTGAGCCAAGTGTCCCCCATTCTGTAACTCTGCATTTGGTTTCCTCTCCCTAGGTGCAGCACTTGGCATTTATCCCTATTAAATGTCATTCTGTTGTTTTCGGCCCAGTGCTCCAACCTATCGAGGTCACTTTGAATTTTGTTTCTGTCTTCCGGAGTATTAGGTATTCCACCCAACTTTGTGTCATCTGCACACCCGTTAAGGGATGGGGGCATACAATAATATTTGCTATTGTGGGTCAGTCCTCATATTATTAAGTCAGGGATCAGCTTCTTCTGACAGAGGCAGCATAACGTGACCGGCAATAACTCACTCTTCATTCTCTCTGCTGTTGTCACAATGCGTTTGCAAATATCATTTAAAACCCAAACATATTAAAGAGCTCATTCAGGCTGGCATCTACAGTTAATTGGCCCAATATTCAGCAGTGTAACAAGAGAACATAGCTAAGCTTCTGTGTACAGAGTGCTAAAGGTTTAACTGGTCCAGACTGGATCTATATAAAGAGGGCTACTGATCCATTGCACAATGGCATAGGACTGAATGGTGCTGATGCAACTTAAGAAGCAAAATGATCAGCGATCAGGAACTCTAAGGTTCTAAACAGCCTGCTGTCTTGTATATCTCTCCCAGTGTCATGTTTTTTAGTGGAACAGTGATGCAAAGGCTGTCCGCTGAATCTCGTTGTCATTGCTGCTGTTGGTATCAGTTGAATAGAGAACATGGAAACCAAAGTTACAGCTGTGCACAAATAGCCGCTTGAAAATCTCCACCTTCTTTGTGGGCAGAGGAATGGGGGGGGGGCATTTCACTGAATTTCTCCAGGGGAAGGGAAAATTTTCCATCAGTTTGTCAGGGATGAGGCTCAGCATGAGCAGTGAAGGAGCACAGCTTCTTTCTTTTGTCTATACATAGTAATGTGAACCAATGGACACCCAGATTTCTGTGGACTAGATCATGTGAGATGCTCTCGCTCCATGCAATTGTGACATGACAGGAAGGGGAAGAGGCGTTGGGCAAGCTGGGAACCGGAAGTGCTTGGCCAACTCCTATTTTAAAGTGAAATGAATTGTTTCATGCCAGTATAATGTGAGTGTGTTTTTAATCTATTAGTTTCCAAACAGAAACGGTAACTATTGAACAAAGAAACACAGGTCAGTGTTATTCCGTCTGAGTTTTTCAAGTGTAACATCAGTTGGTGTGCCCCTCTATTAGCTATTCTGTTCTCCCTAATAAACAAATCTCCTGTAATCCCTGGGGTCTGGCTAAAGGCTTTTATCATACCAATACATAACAAAGGGCCCAAATTTGACCTAAATAGTTACCAGCCTATAAATTTGCTTTCTATAGTGGGGCAGGTTTATACAAATGATTTGTGCCTTAAATTGAAAGCCTGGATCAATGACCATGATATCTTAGGGGAGGAGCAAATTGGGTTTCAATCTGGCCACTCTCCTTTTGATCATTGTTTGGTTCTGTCCCATTCATTGCACAAATACTCCATCCCCAAAAGAGGCAAATTATTCACTGCTTTTATTGGTCTAAAGTCTGCTTTTGATACTGTATCCCGTGACCTCCTTTGGAGCAACCTGGAACAGCTCTCTATTGATAGGAGGTTTGTGGAGAAAGCCCAACACAAGTCTACACACACACACACACACACACACACGGTCTTCGCCCAAGGGAGGGGGCAAGGAGGGGGGGATGAAGTCATAGGAGAAGTAGCAGACAGACCATCATCCCCCAACAAAGGAGAGTCTCGGTGGAGATCCACAAAAACCAAGGAAGGATCATCAAGGATCATCAAACTATCAGGGCAGTCTCAAAGAGCTGCAAAGTACTAGTACGTCACCTTCTTCCCGGGCAGGGATAAGCCCACCTGAAATGAAGGGGCAGGCATAAGCCTCCACCTGACCTGGAGGGCGGGGAGAGTGGGAACTCAGGGGTAGAAAACCCCTCTCCCTTCCAGTTTAGGGTTGTTGGGAACCACGGGTAGTTCGGGGCCAGATTCATCTTCCAAGCGGCAGCCGGAGTACGCCATTCTCATCCACGGATCGGCCGACCCGGAGCCAGGCTGAAACTGACTAGGCGCAGAGTCTTTGGTCTGAGGTAATTGACTAGATTCACTCCACTAGCCTAAGCCTGTTCACTGAGAAACCCAGGGGTCAATTAAGGTTGTGTTGATGTTGTAGTATTCCTGGAAAGCTGCTAGTTCCGCTCTGTGTTTTGTGTAACCAAATAAAAGCCTTATTTGGTCATTTAAAGGGCTGCAGTTTCCTCTTGTGCACGAAAGCCTCGTAGGTGATTGCCAGCGCTCGTACGGGCTGTAATTCAGTGCCGGTTAACCCGTTAAGCGCCGAACTCACGCAAAGGATCCTGTTGGTGATCCTTCACAAGGTTATTGTTTCTAATTCGTATTCTGCATCAAAACACATCTGCCCAGGTGTGCTGTAGTAATTATGGCCATTTCTCTAAGGAGATTTTTCTCCTCTCGTGGTGTTAGACAAGGTTGGATTTTTGGAAATTCCATCCCTAAGGGGTGAAAAAAAGGGGGCATAATTGCCCCACTCTCATATCTCCTATGGGAAAAACAACAGGGGATCAGTTATGCAAGTTGGCCTCACCTCATAACTGCAGCAGGAGCCAATAGGAGCAGTTATGCAAATAGCCCACAGGACACTTAGAATGTTTGTATGAATTCCTGCAGGGGCCAATAGGGGTCGGTATACAAATCTCTCCTAGGCCACTTGGAATGTTCTCTGAGGGGGTGAAAAGGGAGGGAAACTTTTTAAATGACTGAATGACTGTTGTGGGGGGGGGCGCGTCCCAAATCCTGTGTGTCCATGTTTCTGTGTGTATGGGCATTTGCGTGCATCACGTAGGTTCCTACATGGTTGACAGATCCACCCCGAAGCTGGCACGCATACTTTCCATCACCCAAGGACAAAGCCCGGTGGGTTCAAATCTCCAAAAAAGCCATCACTGTGCCTGTACGGCCCAAAATAGATGATAGCCAATGGCGTCACTTGGAATGTTTGCAGGGGCCATTCAGGAGCGGTTATGCAAATCACTCCAATGATATTTAGAATGTTTGTATGAACTGCCGCTACAGGGGCCCAATCAGGAGCGGATATGTAAATCTCTCCTTTGTCAAAACAGAATGTTCATATGTGCTGCAGCCGGGGCCTTCACGGGGGGCGGGGGGAGCTGGGATTTCATTGTGCAGTCCCAGGGGCCGGACAGAGATTTGATTGTGTAGTCCCAGGGGGGCGGCGGAGGAAAGCAGGGAATTCATTGTACAGTCCCGGAGTGGGGAGCAGGGAATTCATTGTTCTTTAGTCCTGGGGGGGCGGGAAGCAGGGATTTCATTGTTGTGTAGTCCCGGGGGTGAGCTGGGATTTCACTGTTGTGTAGTCCCAGGGTATGTGTGCGGGGATTACACTGTTGTGCAGTTCTGAGAGGGGGGGAGAGAGCAGGGCTTTCACTGTGTAGTCCCGGGGGAAATGGATTTCATTGTGTAGTTCTGGGGGGGGGGGAGCTTGATTTGGCCATAGGTCGCCAGATCATGAAAACCACTACTCCCCCCCCCGCCGCCAGCAGCTGGAACTGTCAAAAGAGAGAGGCATAGGCGTGCGGAAAGTGGGGGTGGGCGGGAGAAAGGAGAGAATAGGATCAAGGACCAAGCTCCAGGCAACGGTCAGAAACAGCTGTTTGCTGTTAGAGGCGCAAAGAGGTTCTCGTGCGTGCGCCCCTTCCCCACCACACACACACACACACACACACACACGAATCTCGCACACAGATCCATGCCCACTCTGGCGCTCCAAACTCGTGCAATCTGTCTCTCGCTCCCTAAACCCTGAGCTTAAGTGTAGCCTCTGAGTACTTGCCCCCCTGCGCGCGCTCCTCGTCTCTTTCCACCCTTGCCCACCCCTCTCCAAAAAAAGACAGAACTCCAATCCGATACCTCCCTCCCCCGAAGAGAGAACAGGGGCTACCTACTGCATGGAAGGTCCGAAAGAAGGCGTTGATCTCCGGCAATAGTCTATAAAAAAGAAACAAACCTTCGCCCCCCAAAGGAAGGAAAAAGGGTGGGGGAAAGCCCAGCTACATCGGCTCCGAACCTCCGAGGGCGAAGGGAGGATCCCCTCGGCGCGGCTGCTCCATGGTCTATCCGGAGGAGTCCCGCGGAAACAGGTGCTGCCGCCGCCGCCGCACAGCCAGCATGCGGAAGGGAGGCTCCCGGGGGACAGTCACGAGGGCAGGAAACTTTCAAGAGGAGGGAGCGCCAAGGTGATGTTTTCTTTCCTAATTCTGAATTATTATTATTATTATTATTATTATTATTATTATTATTATTGTTATTAATAATTTATTATTATTTATATTTTTTTTAGGTTTTGCCAATTGACTTTTATTTCATAATGGTGAGGGACAGATTGAAAGAACTGCGCATGTTTAACCTTCATAAGAGAAGACTGAGGGGAGATATGATAGCACTCTTCAAGTACTGTCACACAGAGGAGGGCCAGGATCTCTTCTTGATCATCCCAGATTGCAGGACACAGAATAATGGGCTCAAGCAGGTGAAACCACTGCAATAACCCTTTCCCATGCATTTTGCACAATGTACCCATTCCTTTCAGAATAGTGTGCCCATGGAATTTCACATTCATTCAAACCAGTCATTTGTTCTTTCCTCATCGCCTTCATGGAGTGAGCTACATGATCTTTCTGTATCGTTACACCCTGTTTTTAGTACATCGCGTCATCTGCTTAAAGCATGGGCAGTTAAGAACATACACCAAAATGTAAACGGAGCTTAATTGATCAGTACAATAATCCATTCAGTCCTGCATTTCCCCCACCCCCGAAGTCATGAGCCAGACGTTGACTCGCACAAGCAGAGCACAACATTAATAGCAGTCGGCTAACTCTGCCCACCCCTCCAAACTATGAAACAGATATCGTAGGCCAGGTTTCTGAAGCACCTCCATGAAGCTAGAAATGGGCATCCACCTCTAGAATGCAAGCAGAGAACCAAGTTACAAGAACAGATGAAAAACCCTGCCAGATCAGACCCAAGGGCTAACCAGTTCAGCATCCTGTTTCTCACAGTGGCCAACCAGATCCTATGAGAAGCCCTCAAGAAGGTAATGAGGACAATACTTAGGTCTCTCCCACTGTTGTCCTCCAGGAAGTGGCATTCAAAGGCATACTGCCTCTCAGCCTTATCCTAGTATATAGCCATCATGCCTAGTAGCCAGGGAATAGCTGTATCTTTCATGAATTTTCTGAACCCACCCATTGAAGCTTTCTACGTTGGTAGCCACATCCCATGGTAGAACATTCCATAATTTAACTGTGCCATGGGTTCCCCACATTTTGGGGCTCATCACTCGAGTGCTGTTGGTGCCACCAGAAAATGGCTGTTGTGGACCTTGGCCAGCCGCAAAATGTCCGTCGTAGGGTGCGTGGTTGATCACGAAAGGCTAAACAAAATAAATGTTGTATCCAGTAAATAGAAAGTAGTCCCAGGGTATGGTCTGAAGGCACATGAGGCAGCCACCATGCTGAATGAAGCTAAGCAGGTCTGGGTCTGGTCAGTGCTTGGAGGGGAGACCACCTGGGAACCGCATGTAGCCACCTTGAGTCCCACGACGGAAGAAAGGTGGGATGTAAAAGTAAAAAAATGAATAATAAAATAGAAATAAATAAAGTGGCTCTCCATGAATTTACATGATTTTAAGCACTGCCCCCCACACATACACTATAATTATTTAGTATGTGTTGTGTAGACACCAATGGAAACTTAATTTGACGGTGGTTTGGGCAGGCAGATTTGTGTAAAATATCATGAAGATTCAAAGTATAAATTTTAATTCTGCTGGAGCTTACTTCTATGGAGACAGCATGGAAAGCAAAGTGTGTGTTTGGGGGAAGTGAGGGGTATGTGTGTGTGTGTGTTTGCGTGTTGTGCTGTTGGGGGTGTGCTTCCCCCACTCTGAACATCTGTATGTGTGCATGCTTTCTATTGTTATGTTTTTCTTTTTGCTTTCTCTCTCTCTCTCTCTCTCTCTCTCTCTCTCTCTCTCTCTGTACTTTCTATCCATGTTTGTGTGAATGCATATGTGGGTGTTTTCTGTGCATGTATGTCTGTGGAGTGATTTCTGTCTGTCTCCCTGTGTCACTGGGGTGTGTGTGCTTTGATCTGGTTTCCCTCCTTTCCCTCCTAAACATAGGATAGTTCAGATTCTGAGCTCTGAGTTCAGAGAAAGCATGCCAACCTCGGAGCTGGAAATCAGAGCTCCAATACCACTCCCGTACCCCCTCTCACCCACTGCAGAAAGAACCACAATGTCTGCTGTCTGAGGTTGAGAAAGCAACCTTGGGGAAGGGGGCATTTTGGCAGGTGGGAATGGAAGGAGGATGGGGTGGCCAGGATAGGAGCCACTCCTGAAGCCACTCCAACCTCCTTCCCTCCGCCTCTGAGATGCTGTCACTAGAAAACATCTGTCTTGTGAAAATGCAGGCCGGGAGGAATGGGAAGGAAAAGTTTGCCTCCACCACTGCTCCTCCCTCTCTACATCGGATGACCATGGGGGTTATGGTCCTCTCTGGATATAAACTTTACAGGAAGGAAAGGGCATACTGGAGGAGGTGTTCCTCTGTGCATAAAAGAGGGCATCATGTCCAGCAGGCTTGAAAACCTAAAAGGGGCTGTGGGTCACAATACCTGGCTGCAACACTAATTTAGTACTAGGATCATGCTATCATCCCCACACCAGAATACTCAGCAGGATCTTGAGATGGAAAACAAGATCAGGGAGGCCTCCAGATGAGGGTGTTCTGTAATAATGAGTGACTTCAGTTACCCCCACATTAATTGGATAAATGCATGTCCCAGTTAGAACAAAGAGGTTAAATTTCTTGATGTCCTAAATGACTGTGCCCTAGAACACTTGGTTCTGGAACCGACCAGGATGGAGGCAACCCTGGATTTAATCCTAAGTGTTGTTGCCTCGGATCTAGTATGAGATACAAATGTTGTTGAACCAACTGGTAATGGTGACCACAGTGCTATCAGATTTAATATATATTTAAGTGGAAGATTGCAAAAGAAGTCCAACACAATCACATTTGACTTCAAAAGAGAACACCTCTCTAAAATGAGGGAACTGGTAAAAATGAGGTTGAAAGCAGGAATCAATCCCTTCAAAATGCTTGGAGATTACTCAAAACCACAATAACAGAATCTCAGATAGAATGTATACCACAGATTAGGAAAGGTAGTGTAGCAACAGGTCCAAGAGGTCACCAGCATGGTTAACGAGCAGTCTCAAGGAAGCTATTAGAGATAAGAAGGCTTCCTTCAGAAAATGGAAGTCTTGCCTAAGTGAGGAAAACAAAAGGGAGCACAAGGTTGCAGAAAAGGGCAACCAAAATGATCAAGGGACTGGAGCAACTCCGCTATGAGGAAAGGTTACAGCAGCTGGGATTGTTTAGCCTGGAAAACAGGTGAGTAAGGGGAGACATGTCGTAGAGGTGTACAAAATTATGCATGGTGTGGAGAAAGTGGACAGGGAGACATTTTCTCCCTCTCTAATAATGCTAGAACCCAATGGGGTCATCCCATGAAGCTGATTGGTGGGAGATTCAGGGCAGATAAAAGGAAGTACTTCTTCACACAGTGCATAGTTAAACTCAGACGTAGTGATGGCCCCCAATCTGAAGGGCTTTAAAGAGAGATCGAACACATTCCTGGAGGAGAAGGCTATCAATGGCTACTAGTCCTGATTGGCTATATGCTACCTCCAGTATCAGAGGCAATACGCCAGTATGCACCAGCTGCTGGGGAACATGGTCGGGGTGCTGCTGTCCTGCTCCTGTCCTGCTTGTGCGATCCTGTGGGCAACTGGTTGGCCACTGTGTAGACAGAATGCTGGTCTAGAGGGAGACTCGTCCCTTACCCTGATTCAGCATGGCTCTTCTTGTGTTTTTTTCAGTGTGAGCCTTCTCCGGGTTCAGATGCTCATGCTCATCTCAGTAGGATTGTACCCTTAGAAAGGGATGACACCTTCCCAATATCAGGCCCAATTTCTTGTTGTTCAAAGATGAATAGACCTAGATCTACAGGATCTGAGAACTGCTGCTAATACATCTTGCTCTCTCCATTACTCTTTATTAACTGTAATAATTGTAATAACTAAGGCAGGGGTCCTCAAACTTTTTAAACAGGGGGCCAGTTCATTGTCCCTCAGACTGTTGGGGGGGCCGGACTATAGTTTGAAAAAATATGAACGAATGGATCAAGTAAAAAAAAAGGACCGGGGTCCTTTTTTTTTTACTTGATTAAATGGAAAGTTATTATAAATTAATAATAAGTTAATTATAAATTAATTTGCTGTCTAAAATTGAAATACATTACATTTTAAAAAGTTATAGAAAGACTTGATTTGCACACTGCACATATCTTATTTGTAGTGCAAAAAAACAGGAAAAAACAATACAATATTTAAAATGAAGAACAATTTTAATCAACATAAGCTTATTAGTATTTCAATGGGAAGTATGGGCCTGCTTTTGGCTAATGAGATGGTCAATGTCCGGTTCCATATTTGTCACTGCCAGTCGTAACAAGTGATGCAAGTGTGCATCAATTAGTCTGGATCTGGTTGGAGATTTCAGATGTTTCATTCGGGAAAAAGTCTGTTCACAGGCATAGGTGCTGCCAAAGATGGTTGCTCCTGAGTCTGACTGGGTTTGCATGATCATGTCAGGGGAAATAAGCCACGATGGCTTATTTCCGCCAGTGCGCGTGCCGACTGCATGCCAGGGGGACTTGCATAATTACCCTTACCAGCACAGCTTGCTGTATCATGCAAACCCATTGAGGGTGGCTTGTTGCCTTGGTTAACAAGTCACCCAGAACCCATGGGCTGTTATAGGGTTCTGGGGTGGTTTGTTAGCCATGACAACAAGCCAGTCTCACCAGGTCCACAGGACATGGCAAGCCGTGCCAGCGAGAGTAATTATGCGAAACCCCGTCACTGTCTCTCAGCCTGACCTACCTCACAGGGTTGTTGAGGATAAAATGTAGGAGGAGGAGGATTATGTAATCTGCCTTGGGTTCCCTGCATGGTAAAAGGCAGGGTATAAATATAATAAACATAAATAATACTCAGAAGAAAGCCCTGCTGAACTCCACAGGGCTTACTAGACAGCAGGGGCAGGAAACTATATAGAGAGGGGGCAGTGAGATTCCACCCACCCCTCTATGCCCCCATAACACTCTCCCCAACCCAAATGAGAGCTCTCCAGTTGCCCCAACTGGCCAAGTCTTTGCACTTCAACCATTCGCCGTCTCCCCCCCACCGAGCCACCTTCAAGCAACCTGCCTTGGGGGAGCTGCAACCATAGCCCAATAATTTGGGAGCAAACCAATACATTGAGAGAGAAAGAAAGGGCTAAGGATGCTGCCGTTTATTAGGAGCAAAACTTTCACTCCACATGACATGAATTACATTACATGTGGGGGGGGTGACTCTTGTGTAGCTCAGAACCCTCCTATGCCCCCACCTCTCTCTATCCCTCCCCTTCCTCCCCCCCGCAGGAGATGCAGGGCGGCGGGCGGGCAGGCGGGCAATGCCCCGCCGCCGGTTCAGCTGCGCCTCCTCCCCTTACCGACGCAGGGCCTCCCCTTACACATCTTGGCTGCCGGGGGAGCGCGCTGCTGGCCGGAGGGGGCCTGGCTGGGGCGGAAACGGGCTCACCTTCGCCCGCCTTGTCCCCGCCGAGCAGAGCCGATCATGCCCAGCTCGGGCGCGCAGAAGGACCGCGGTGGCTGCGGCGTCCCAGGAGCGCGGGCGCCAAAAAGCGTGCGCGCGCGTGCAGGCGACGCAAAGGAAAGCGATGCTCAGAGGGCGGCCGCGGACGGGGCTCCACCTGCTCCGCGTCGTCGTCGTCCTTTCGGTCCCTTTCCGTTCGCGGCTGACGGTGCTCCACTTACCCCACAGGGAGGCGGGCGGGCAGGCAGCCTGGGCCCACCGCCGGCTCATCCGCAATTCCTCCCCTTCCTCCCCTGCAGGAGACTCAGGGCAGCGGGTGGGCGGCCGGCCCGTGCCCTGCCACCGGCCCAGCTGCTCCTCCTCCCCTTCCCCCGCAGGGAGCTTCATCGGCCGCCGGGCCGGATGAAAAGACCCGAGGGGCCGGATGTGTTCCCGCGGGCCTTAGTTTGAGGACCCCTGAACTAAGGTGTCACTGCAGCCCCATACCTGTACACACTAACTATTCCAAAGTACAGAAGAGCATTTACTCTTGTTCTCTTTAACGTGCTGCCATCAGCACTATTAAAAGGACAATTTCATAAGATTCCCGTTAATAAACGGATATGTCCATGTGGTGCTAGCGTAATAGAATCGGTTGAACATGTCCTCCTACATTGTATTTTTTATAAGGAATGCAGAAAGAAGTTAATTTCCCCACTATTAACAGACTTTTCCGGAAGTAATCCTACCACCCTGGTATCAATTTGTTTAAGGGTGTATCTTCTTATGTCACTGGAAGGGTTCCCAGCTTTTTTATGATTTGAATGCAAATTAGGGGGGAATATTATCCTCTTGAGAGAAGGAATCCTATAAACTGTATTCTGTTGTTATAATGGCTTTAACTGTTCTTTACTGTTTACATCAATTGTGCTGGTCTGTGCCCGAATAAGTAGAATCATAGAATGATAGAATCATAGAATCATAGCAAAGTAGAGCTCGAAGGGGCCTGCAAGGCCATCGAGTCCAACCCCCTGCTCAATGCAGGAATCCAGGTCAAAGCATCCCTGACAAATGGCTGTCCAGCTGCACCTTGAATACCTCCATATTGGGAGAGCCCACCACCTCCCTACATAGTTGGTTCCATTGTCTTATTGCTCTGACAGTCAGGAAATTTTTCCTGATGTCTAGGTGGAATCTGGGTTCTTGTAACTTGAGCCCATTATTCTGTGTCCTGCAAACTGGGATGATCGAGAAGAGATCCTGGCCCTCCTCTGTGTGACAACCCTTCAAGTACTGGAAGAGTGCGATCATATCTCCCCTCAGTCTCCTCTTCTGAAGGCTAAACATGCCCATTTCTTTCACTCTCTCCTCATAGAGCCTTGTTTCCAGTCCCTTATCATCCTTGCTGCCCTCCTCTGAACCCTCTCAAGTTTGTCTACGTCCTCCTTCTTAAAGTGTGGTGCCCAGAACTGGATGCAGTACTCAAGATGAGGCTTAACCAGTGCTGAGTAAAGGGGAATTATCACTTCACGCAATTTGGAAGCTATACTTCTATTAATACAGCCCAAAATAGCATTTGCCTTCTTTGCAGCCACATCGCATTGCTGGCTCATATTCAGTTTGTGATCTACCACAATTCCAAGATCCTTCTCCCTTGTAGTATTGTTGAGCCAAGTGTCCCCCCATTCTGTAACTCTGCATTTGGTTTCCTCTCCCTAGGTGCAGCACTTGGCATTTATCCCTATTAAATTTCATTCTGTTCTTTTCGGCCCAGCGCTCCAGCCTATCAAGATCTCTTTGAATTATGTTTCTGTCTTCCAGAGTATTAGCTATTCCACCCAACTTAGTGTCATCTGCAAATTTGATAAGCATTCCCTGCACCTCCTAATCTAAGTCATTAATAAAAATCTTGAAGAGCACTGGGCCCAGGACCGAGCCCTGTGGTACCCCGCTCGTTACCTCTCCCCAGTTTGAGAAGGAACCATTGATAAGCACTCTTTGAGTCCGTTTCTGTAGCCAATTGTGGATTCACCTGATAGCTGTTCCATCTAGCCCACTTTTAGCTAGCTTGCTAATCAGGATATCATGAGGCACTTTGTCGAAAACCTTGCTGAAGTCCAGATATATGATGTCCACCGCATTCCCACAGGTCCACAAGGGAGGTTAACCGATCAAAAAATGAGATCAGATTAGTCTGGCAGGATTGTCCTTGACAAATCCATGCTGGCTTCTACTAATCACTGCATTGTTTTCAAGGTTGCTTGCAGACTGACTTTTTTATAATCTGCTCCAAAATTTTCCCAGGGATTGATGTCAGACTGACTGGCCTATAGTTCTCAGGTTCCTCCTTCTTGCCCTTTTTGAAGATGGGAACAACATTTGCCCTCCTCCAGGTCATCTGGCACTTCACCTGTCCTCCATGATTTCTCAAAGATGATAGACAGTGGTTTCTGAGAGTTTTCTTCTGCCAGTTCCTTTATTCTCTAGGTTACAGTGCTCATCGGGCCTGGAGATATTAAACTGATTCAGAGTACTCAGGTGCTCCTTGACCCATTTGCCTATCAACCGCACGCTGCAATCCTGCCCTGGTGACCCTTCAGTCAGCACTTCAGGTTTGCCAGGGGCGTCATAGACCCTCTTTTGGGAGAAGATAGGAATTGGACATTTCTGCCCTTTCTTTTTCTTCTGTTATCAATTTGCCATCCTCATTGCATAGTTGAACCACCATTTCTTTCCTCTGTCTTTTACTATGCATGTATCGGAAGACAGCTTTTTTGTTGTTTGTAGCATCCCTTGCTAACCTTAGCTCATTCTCAGCTTTAGGCTTCCTGACACTATTCCTGCAGTTCTGTGCTACCTGCCTGCTCTTGTAGCCTGTCCTTCCTTCCACTTCCTATAAGTGTCCTTTTTTGTTCAGGTCATCTGTGAGTTTATTGTGAAGCCAATTGGCTTCTTCTGTTGCCCTCCGCCATTTTCCTTGTGGGAATTGTTTGCCATTGTGCCTTAAGAATTTCCTTTTTAAAAAAACTCCAACCCATCCTGGATTCCTTTTCTCATTAGG
>JAHFWL010001514.1:0-23003 GCA_021292165.1 Shinisaurus crocodilurus
TGACATATGTGATGTGAAAAGGGTGCGTGGGTTAAAAAGGTTGAGAACCACTGGGTTAGGGAGTGGGAGTTATGAGCCTATGAAATCCAGTTGACGGATTTTTCATAGTGCAGTGTGGTGGCATTGGGAAGAAAAGCAAGTGAGAAAGTCACAACAGGGCCTTTATGATGGGCAAAGCACATAGTGAATATGCGCTGTTGTGACTTTCTGACTTGTTTTTCTTTTTTTGGTTGGAGTGCCCATTGCTGTTGTTTGACCTTGCAAGATGGCCATTTCACGGTCCCAACCTTGTCCTTCCTTAAAGCACAAGAATTGGAGGCCCCAGTAAAATGTGCCTTAGGATTAGAAGTGGAACTGTCAATTACTCAGCCACCCCCCTCTACCACCCTCCCCGTTCCCCTGCAGCATTTAGAGAAACTAAAACAAAAGACAGTTCATATCCCATCAGTGCCTATGTGAAGTGAGGGTGCCTTGCATCAATGTGCACCACGATATGCCACCACATATGCCATTATATTGTCCATTCACCCATTCACTTTCCGAGCACTTCACAGTTCCTTTTTGTTTTCTTTCCATCCAGCATAGTTTGGTGATCATCAGGAAACCTGGTCATCTCATTGTTCAACTCAGGTCTGACAGAGCCCTTTCCAAGAGTCTTATGCCTGATTATATCAGCCTGCATCAGATTCCGGGGCAAGGCTGTTGCATCCAGGTTGAGCCAAAATGAGGTTTCTGCCATCCCTGATTGAATCATGAATGGAGTGATGGTGGCATTGTATGACTTGAGAGCTGGCTGGGTGAACTGAAGCTGTGTCCATCAGCCCATTTCATGCTGCTCAGGGTCTGTAGGGTTTGGAAGGGAATTCATTGTTCTTTTTGAGTTCTACCTGCATCTGAAGGCCTCTGGTACAGACAAATACCAATGTGGAGTGTTTCTACCTTCTGTTTGGCACTTGTGGCAAATTGGGGATTTGCTGGTATGCTGCCGCCGGCCAGCATTCTTCATATCTAGCTGAGGGTGGTCTCAGACTTGTTGAAGGCTCCCAGAATAATTTCCCCTGGGGGACTTCAACACTCATCACAGGACTGTCTTGTCTGGGGAAGCTCAGGATTTCATGGCTACAATGACAACCATGGGGCTCTGCTCTCAGCATGTAGTTCGGTCCAACACATGGATCAGGATACACTCTCAGTTAGGTTTTCTCAGCTGGAGGATAGTGATCTGAAAGTGATGGTTTTGACTTCTATTCCCTTCTCATTCTCAAACGTCCAGTTGTGGTTTAGACTGTCAGGGACTTTACACCTCTGTAAGGTTGGGGCAGCTATTGAAATGGTCTGCCCCTGAAGGCTAGTGGATTCTGATGGAATGTTGAGGCCTACAGGGGATTTTCTGACTGGTTTGGTTGGCATAACAGTTGAAGGCCTAGCTGACCTCTGGTATGGAGAGATGACTTGTGCAGCTGACACAATCACTCCCCAAAACCTGCTTCCATTGAAGAGACCCATGAAGCTGGGGGCAATGATAAAAGCAGGAAGGCAGGTGGAGAAAAGCTCATGAGGAGTCCAATCAACATGAGTGAAAGCCCTTTATCGGGCCTACACTGTGGTGGAATTGAAGAAATAGTTCTTCTCTTCCATCATTGCATCCTCTCAGTGTTATTCAGTGGAGCTTTTCCAGGCAGCATAGGGCCTTTTGAAACCTGTCCTGTGCTTATACACACTCAGACATCTGGGTTCACTATCAGAGGGAATAATCAATTTATTGTCAAGAGAAAAGTGGTCCTTACAACGTATTAATCTTCTCCAATTACATGTTGAAAGCACAAGCAGGGAATATTAATATCAGAAACAACTTTGAGAGATTGACCACAACCAAGTCCATGAAAAAAAAAACAATGGAATATCCGCATGCTACTTCCACAACGGCATGGCAGGTCTTCAAAGAATGGTCAAAGATGCAACACATGGACGATAGGGATATTGATCATGTTGTGATTGTGTCCATGTCATTAACTGGACTGTTATGAGATTCCCTTGGGAATCTCAGTCCGGTGAGAGTCCTTGGGAGGCCAAGTAATTCGGCATGCAGGTCTTGGAATGAGTGTAGATTATGACAGGAACTCCACATTTCCTAATTGGATAGAAAAGGAAAAAAGAAAGGAGAATGTTCAGAAAGTTCTTGTTCACAGAATGTTATTGTTATTAGTTTGAAAAGCAAATCCTTCCAACCCGTGGTGCGCCTAATCCCAGCCTTCAACATTACTTTAACTACAATTTTGGGTGGTTGTATACACAGTTTAGTTTTCTATGTCTCATAAGCTGAACAGGGGCAAGGATAGGGAAGCCAGAAGGAAGGTTTGGATGTGTATGATGGGACTTTGTATAAACTGTAGGTAAGTACAGTAATACCTTGGATTGAGAGCATAATTCGTTCTGGAACCGTGCTTGTAATCCAAAACACTCTTATATCAAAGCGAGTCTCTGGCGGGCGTGAGCGGGGCCGATTTCGGCCTGCTCGAGGCAAGCGGTACATCCCTACAATTACTTGTCTTGCAAGACGTCGCTTGTTTATCAAGTCAAAATTTATTTTAAAAAATTGCTTGTCTTGCAAAACGCTCTCAGACCAAGTTACTTGCAATCCAAGGTATTACTGTCTATGAAGACTCTTTACATAAGCACAAGCCATATGTTTTTTTTGGTCATGTGCTACTTTGGAAGCCCTGATGAGAATAGGGAAGGATGTGAAATTAATTAAGTTTGCATTTTTTTAAAAAAACCTTTGTGCTTCATGAAGCTATGCACGGACCAGAGCACAGTGATACAACAATATTGTTTAATTTCATGATGGCCAGCACCATCCCAGGTGACTGCCTGTAACCCTCTGAACTCGCAGGATTACAGGCATCCAATCATCTGTTGGAGGCACTGGGAGGGGTCTGGATTCAAGGATTGCTTCCATGCTCCCCTCACCCTGCAAAAGACTCGGCCATCTATTTTTTTTTGCCCCCGTTGCCAGGGGGTGGATGAGGCCCTGCCGGGATAAGTCATATCACTCCTTCCCTCCCCGGCCCCTAGAACACCCCCTTAATGCCAGTTCCAAGTCGTTCTTGTGACCTCAGAGCCGCGGCCGTGCAGACAGAACAGCACTGGCTGCAAGGGCGGAGGGGAGTGATCCGCATTTCCGAGGTCGGAGCTGGTACTCTGACCTGTCCGGCTGTCTAGACCAGGGGTCCTCAAACTACGGAACGCGGGATACTTCCGGCCCGCCGTGTCTTTCCATCCGGCCCAGCGGACGATCTAGAGTAGAGGCCCCTTCCTGCGGGGGAAGGGGAGGAGGGGCGGCTGAGCCAGCAGCGGGGCGAGGGCCACCACCCGCCTGGAGCCCTGCGTCTCCTGCAGGGGAAGGGGAGAGGGAGGCTTAATCCGTGGCAGCGGGGCGCGGTGCTTGGGGACTCATTACGAGGCCACGTGCTCCCCAATCCAATCGCCGCACGCTCGCCCTTCACGGCAGTTTCCCACTCACTCGCGGTTGCTCTCCAGTGCCCCAAGTTGTGGTAGTGGAGGCAGTGGCTCAAATTTGGGGAAGTCTCAGTAGCAGCCAGTCTAGAGAGGTACGTGAGCCAGAGTTTTCGGCTGCAATCCTGCTGGGGAAGTCCTCCCAGCATCTCCCAGCAAACCACAGGGGGAAAGTCCTACAGCTCCCAGCATCTCCCAGCCAGCTGTAGTCCAACACCTTAGGTGGGCACCAGGTTGGGGAAGGTGGCCTTAAAGACTAGCATACATTTAGCCAATTTAAATTCTGAACGTAATGGTTTTTAAACTGCTACCCTCCCCCCCCAATGTCTGTATAACTTCTCTTCAAAATGTAACCCGGGCCTGTAGCCAGCTGTTAAGTTCAGGGGGGCAAAAAATGGGGGGGGAGTAGTTCTTATCGTTCGTAGGCCTTCGAAAGACAAAATTGTAAACTATTCTTACTTATTGGTTTGTAAAAGAAATTTAGGGGTGCCCAGAAAATTTAGGGGGAAGTCCCCTCTTAGCCAGTCCGTGGCTACAGGCCTACCAAGCCTGCTGTGTTTGGGGGGCCACCTGCTCATTCTGCTTATTGGGACCTGGTCTTCTGTCCCCAAGTCCTGGCCTGACGGCACCTCTGCTAGCAGATTTCACCTCCGGTGAACTTGAAGTCATCGATTAATCAGACAGAGGTGTTGTGAGGTCATCTGGAACTATTTAATTCAGAGTGATGTCTTATTATAAAAATCGATTTAAAAAATGCAAAAATATATTAAACCTGCAGAAGGCCCTGAGGTTATGGTTGCATTCATATGCATTGCCCCCATTGAGCTTCTGAGTAAGCATACTTATGAGTAAACCTGCATAAAAGTCTGGCTACAGGGCTATAATGCTATGCAACCTTACCTTGGAGCAAGCCTCATTGAACTTAATTGGGCTATTTACTTCCAAGCAAATATGTTTAGGATTGCTGAGCCTGATTGAAATACAAACCACTTACAATAATTCCCATTTAAATCAGTAAGGCTTACTTCTGAGTAAAAATTCTTAGGCTCAGGCTACAAAACATCTAGAAGACAATCTGGTGCCATTGAGGTGACTGAAATGACAATCATTTGAGTTGTACTCTCTATTTATTTATTTGTTTGTTTGTTATGTTTATATCGATTTTAGACAGCAAATTAATTTATAATTAATCTACTATTAATTTATAATAACTTTGCATTTAATCAAGTTTAAAAAAAGGACCCGGGTCCTATTTTTTTACTTGATCCATTCGTTCATATTTTTTTCAAACTATAATCCGCCCCCCAACAGTCTGAGGGACAATGAACTGGCCCCCTGTTTAAAAAGTTTGAGGACCCCTGGTCTAGACAGTGTCTAGAGGCCATAGGATTATACCCTTACTTATTTATTTATTACATTGCTATAGAACCCAATAGCCGAAGCTCTCAGGGCATTTCACAACAACATTACATTTTTCCAAATTTTATGATACAGTTTGCAAATTTTAAAATGTGTACCAAAATGCTCGTAATTGGGGATAATGTGCGCAAAAATGTCTGTAACAGGGAAATGTGTACACAAAGTGCAACCAAATCCATATTATAGTAATGAAAATTGCTTGCAAAAGATGCATTGTTTTAGAGCAGTGCAAAGAAAAATCCATATTTTTTCATCAATCCACATGGAAAGATGTATGACCTATTGTGCGGGTTTAACAAAATTCACAACCTGCTGCAGATACTGGACAGAACAAACTTAATGTTGGTGAAATGAGCAGAATTTACCTTGGCAGAAGTGTGTCCATCCCAACATGAGAGCCGTCCCCCCCTTTCTTTTGGTTTATGGGGGAGAAAATCGAGGTAGCAGCCACTTTTCAGTTGCCATTTTCACCCTTTGAGCTTTAAGTTGAAGGCCAAGAGATCCCTCTTGAAGCTTTCCCAGCATTCAACTTTAACACATAAGGGACACATATGTTTGTTGTGGTGGTGGTGGTTGTTTTCCAGGTAAGAGAAAAACTGGTCCCCCACCTGTAGTCTGTGTGCTTGCTTCTTAATTATCCCACAAGGGAGGGGAATCCCATTTGCAATACTCAGGACCATTCAGCATGAGGCACTAGCATTGTTAATGCACCACCTTTGGAAGTTGGAAAAGATAGCGGCAAATATTTCCAGTACTTACACTGATCAGTTGTCTTTACACAGCATGCACCATAGTCGCTGCACATTCCATGTTTTATCGTACCAGAAGGACATCCGTAAGAAGGAAAAGGAGCATATGGCTCTGCACAAACACCTCCAGCTGATTGACATCTATCGTTATTATATATTAACTGAAGAGAGGGAGAGAGAGATGCCATTGCTGCATGATCATGCAATTTAGTAGAAATGTAGGGGACATCCAAATATTGGGGATGTCCAATCACTACAGAAAGACTAACAACTTATTCACATGTATAGTCATCCTATATGCTATGAAAGAAAGGAAAAGAAAGACAAGCTGGTTTACTGATGGTCAAAACAGAATAATAAAGAATTGAGATTTTATTATTTCCCTTGGACTTGCTAACTTTGCTAACTATCCAGCAATCTTCCGTGGAGCACTACTGCCTCTGCATTACAACAGGGGTGGGCAGCTTAAGGGGCTCTGGAGTTTACCACCTAGGAGCTGCACCCTATGTTTCCCATTTTTGCCTTGTCTACATCCATTTCAATCTGTCTTCAGGGATGGTTTTGGGACAGTGACTGCTCTGTTCACCTTGGCGGATGACCTATGGTGGGAACTGGAAAGTGGGAATGCATTTCTTTGGATCTGTTGGATCTCTCATGGCACCCGTCTGGGTCATCTGCCTGAGATTGGACTAGGAGGTACTGCCATATGGTGCTTAGAGTCCTTTTCATAGGGGTGATTTCAGGAGACAGTGCTGGGGATTCCTGTTTGATGTTGTGGTCATTGGCCTGCAGTATCCCTCATGGTTCCTTCTTATCCCTCCTGGTATTTAACAGTTACGTAAAACCACAGGGAGAGATGGTCTGGGGATTAGGGGTTCAGTGCCACCAGTATGCAGATAACACCTGACTCTCCCTTCCATCTTAATCCAAGAAAGCTGTACTAGAAAGCTGTTGGTATCAGATGTTGATAATGAACTGGATGAGGTGAAAAAATTGAATCCTGATTAGCAGAAAGGCAGAACAGGGAATAGGGACTCAGCCTATGCTGGATGCAGTTACACTCCCTCTGAAGCCTTAAGCTTGCAGTATGGGTGTAGAGGTGTTGGAGAAATCTGGAAAGGATATGAATGAGTTTAAAGGTAGGTAACTTTTGCAAAATTGGTAGGATGTGCATGTGTGGATGGGCAAGCAATATGTCCCCCCCTCCTCTTTGTATGTTTAATGTGATTGCATGGAATGTCAAGGGATCACAGAATTGAAATATGCAGAATAGAGTTCTCTCTAACCTAAAATTGCACAATGCCGATGTGGCGCTTTTTTTTAAAAAAAAAATAAGAAATCTATTTGATGGCTGTGGATGTTCATTTGTTGAGAAAAGATTGGGCCGGGGAGGTCCAGGCAACAGAAGCTTTGAAATGGTTTAAAGGAGTGCTATTTTAATTCATAAACGACTCTTCTTTTCAGTTCTATCAGTGATTATTGATCCTGATGGTATTATTATTATTATTATTCTGGTTGGGAAATATATTGATAAGGTAATTGCCATGATTAATGCGTATGGGCATAATAATGACTCTCATTGGTTGATACCACATGATTATTTGATTCTGGGTGGGGACTTAAATGAGATTTTAGATTCTTTGCTGGATAGGAGTACACCTGCTCCCAAGATGCAAACTGTGGTAAGATTTACACTTCAGGCCTATACTTGATTTGATTGATGCTTGGAGAATTTGCCTCCTGGCGAGAGAGACTAGACCGCTATTTCACCTGTCCATCATAACTGCTTTCGATTAGATCATCTTTTGGTTTCCACATCCATGCTATGTCATATAATGGTTATAAGATTGATATGCTAATAAGCTCAGACGATGCCACAATCTGCTTGGAGTTGCAATTTTCAGATATGTCAAGCCCCCACCCCCCCATCTCTGGTGCTTTAATGTTTTGTTTTGTTTTTTCTTTTCTTAATGATGGGGTGTTAAAATCACAATTTCTGCTGAGTTACTTGAGTATTCAAAAATTAGTGAGGGTACTCTTGATTCTTCCACCATTGAGTGGGAGGCCAGTAAAGCTTTTATATGAGGCCACATTATTGCCTATGCCTACTGTAATATTATTAATTTTTTTTAATGCAACTAATATGTTTCTTGGATGCTGAAAAGGCCTTTGACAACATTCATTGGAAATTTATTTTTCCAATGGTTAATTTAAAAATGAGATTTAAAAATGGGTAAGAAAATGTTTTTGTGGTGGACTTGGACAGATAAGTTTATTTTTACCGTCAATCAACTAGTAGGTGGTGATGATGAGTTTTTGTCATTATCAGCAGAGCATGCCAAATATGATTCTTAGAAAGCTGTATTTCCGTGTGTATGGAGAATTTTGCCTACCTTTTACAGCAAATTTCAGCCGAGCCACATCGCGAAACTGCCCTATAAAAGGGAGGACAAACCGGTAGACAAACAGCTTCATAAGTAGTACATACTGAAACATCAAGTATATACTCAGTTGACCAATCACAGAGTCCTGAAGAAAGAAAGAAAGAAAGAAAGAAAGAGAGTCAATGTTTAAGGTTCAGAAAGAATAAAATGGGAGCTGGGATGTCTGCATTCATTCTTTTCTCGCAGTTGATCCCTGAGCACCAAGGCCCATGGAGAATGCACTGGCTTTGCTGGTTGGTCAAATTGAATCTTGCAGAGGTCCCAACGTGAATACACTGTGTTGGAAAGCTGCACCAATCCCTTTGTCCCCCAAGCACACATAGGCACCCTGCAGGCCACAGGTGGGTTACGCACCTTTTAATTTTTTTAAAAAATGAATGTAAACAAATGCTTAATTTACACACATCTATCTGAACGTGTATGCACATGACATAAGGATGTATGAGAATGTTGTTTCACTCAAATTCATTCCAATTCATTCTTCCTCCACTCAATTTTGTTTTGTGTGTCTCTCAGACTGAGCTCTCCTGCCCTGGGCAGGGATTATGAAAGTGGAATGTGGGGCAAAGTGTGTGTTCTGTCAGGCTTGTCTCCACACCCCCATTAATAAAAAAATAAAATGGACTTTTCTGCATGCAGGAAGTCAGTCGGGGTGCGGCTGAGCCCCGGGGGCAGAGGATGAAGTTCCCAATGCTGGGTCAGGAAATTGTTGGTAGGAGGCAGGGGGGAAGAAGTCCTTTCCTGGGACCTCATCAGCCTCTAGTTCTGAGAGTTGGCCTTACAGCCACCTGACTAGTGGTTATTGATAGCCTTATCCTCCTGGAATTTGTCCAACTTCATTCTCCATCCATCAGCAGGAAATCTAATCCCTTGCTAGTATTATGAGAGTGAGGGAGAAGGGCCTTGGGCTACTGTTTTCATCCCATGCATCATTTCATATGTCTCTTCACTGCTCCTGGTCTCTAAATTGCAGAGCCCTGTGTAGTGTGAAGTTCTTGCTGGTGGGAGTGGTCCAGGTCACTGATTAATTTGGCTTCCCCCTTTCTGTTGCTACACCATTTTTTCAACTGTATACTGTCGCTTGTAGGGTTGGAGATGGACATAGTCACAGCATTACAAGTAGGCGTAGAATTATTGATTTAAAGGGGGATGATTAAGGCAGCTTTAATTTGGTCACCAGGCTGATGCTGGTCCGTACCATGGAATTTATTTTCTCACTGATGTTACCCTGGAGTAAATAAATAAACACATAAACATCCCTACTCTGAACTCACTCTACAGCTTAAAAGCTGCTGAGTTGCACAGGATGTCCTAAATTTTCACCCCTCCCCCAAAAGTCAGGGGTAAAAATTCCACACTTGTCATGCCCCCAATTCAATATTTTATTTGTATTCATGTGTTAATTACATATTTAACCACCCAATAACCATTCTTCATCTCCTTCAATGGGTCAACCCAGTTCATCGAAGCTAGTAACAACCCTCCTTTATATGCATATCTTACCTGGGGGGCTCAGATGTATCCACGAAACAACAGAGAAGAAAAGCCAAAAGACCTTCATGGTTATTTTGCTGGGAATTCAACCAGTGTGGAAAGTTGGATATTCAGGATGGTTTTCAATCCCATGGTCTAATATTTATACCACTCTTCAAAAGTATTATACATGCACTGCTAGTTATTTGCTGAACTGATGAAGCGAGAACCAGAAAAAATTTTTAGGAGCCTATGTGATGCACTCAAATGCCCGTACGCACAGACAGATGGACACACAGGATTTGGGATGCCCCACACATAACAGTCATTCTCTGACTGAAAGTGTAATGTTTAGGCTGGGTGCTGGCAGCAGAAAACTTTTCTGACAGAAATATCTGATCTTAAAGAAAATTCAGGTTAATCCTGAGAGTCTACAGATGATGAAGAGTGACCGTGCCAAGTTTGGGGTAGATCCGTCAAAATGTGATGGAGCGTATGTGACGACGCCCCACACACAACAGTCATTCAGTCATTTTAAAAGTTTCCCTCCTATTTCACCCCCTATTTCATTCCAAATGGCCTAGGGGAGATTTGTATACCCACCCCTGTTGGCCCCTGCAGGAATTCATACAAACATTCTAACTGTCCTGTGGGCTATTTGCATAACTGCTCCTGTTGGCTCCTGCAGCAATTATGAGCTGAGGCTGACTTGCATAACTGCTCCCCTGTTGCTTTTCCCATAGGAGATATGAGAGTGGGGCAATTTTGCCCCCCTTTTTTCACCCCCTTAGCGACAGAATTTCCAAAAATCCTTCCTTAGTGGGTGTCTACGTGATAAAAGCAATGTTCCTTCTAAATTTCACGTTCCTAGATTAAACGGTTTGAGCTGGGCGTTGATGAGTCAGTCTATCAGTCAGTCAATCAGTCAGTCAGGACTTCTTTTATATATATAGATAGAACAGATGCAGATTCCTTAATATAGTCTCTTATTGTCAAAATACAAGCACTAATGGCAAGGCAGACATTCACACTCACACTCATACCCTATACGTCTAAGAGAGAAGACCTTAACCTTTATAGCCTATGGTATACCAATAGGATTGGAGACTAGAGCTCCGTGCTACAAAGAAAGAAAGGTCAAAGACCCCCAAGGTGAATACCTGTCCCTCTCAGTTGTCCTGTGCAGTTGACTCTGACAGCAACTATTGTGTAGGCAAAGGTGAGCTTGAGCTATTCCCCCTCCCTGCTTGTCCGATGGAGAGGGGATGGGTCTCCTCTAGTGAGCAAGTAACTCCTGACGTGTCCTACACGAATCCCCCTCATGTTCTATTGTGCTTTCCTCTGGACATTCCTTCCAGACATATGTATATCAACCACATTTCTTGTAATATTTCCTCTGTCCACCTCCTGCTTTTCCTTAATCCCTAAGTTCATCATCTCCCTGAATACTGACATAGCCTGCAACCTGATTCCCTGCTGGGCATGTGTTAATCCCTCTAGGCCAGGGCTCTCCAACCTTGGGCCCCCAGATGTTGCTGGCCTACAGCTCCCAGCATCCCCAGGCAGCATGGCTAATACTGGGGGGAAACATGCAATCTTGCTGTGGGTGTGGGTGCACATGCAGCTGCATCAAGGATTATTTGGTGCAAATAATAATAACTATTATTTCATAGATTTCATAGATCATAGAGTTGGAAGGGGCCTGCAAGGCCATCAAGTCCAACCCCCTGCTCAGTGCAGGAAACTAGAGGAGGGGTCTCCCATCCAAGGAATAACTAAGCCTGACCCTGCTTAGCTTTCCACGCTCAGACAAGCTGAGCCAGCGTGAGCCACTATTCCACAAAAATGCAGAACTGTAATCTCGGGTCTCTATGCCTAGTTTGATCAGCTGCTGCAACGTTCTCCAGGTTTACTCAGAAATTAGTCCTCCTGTGCGGAATCAGCCTGAGCTCCAGGTAAGTGTGCAAAGGACTGCAACGTGAGATCTCATTCTGAAGCAGCAATGACACCCGTCACTCTGTTTCAGCTGGATTCACGTCCAGTGTTCCATACTTGCCCCGAATTCACAGATGGAAATAGAGGCATGTGTATCACGGAACTGCTCCTCTCTTTACACATTGCAGGAGGCTCTTCATTGCCTGCTGTCTATTGTATTAATTTAGCCTGCAATAGCTTGTCCTGCACTGGCTTCTGTTTCGATGGAGGCTATGGGCTAAAGATCCAATATTACATGAGCAGAGTTCAGGTTGCAGAATGGGAGTTCCCCTTCCCCTCCTCCTCCTGCACCCCCCAATCTGATCTAGATTTGGGGGTTGAGAGAGGGGGCCCGGGAAGGAGGGGATAATTTGTTCTGTCAGTGGTGTCTGTTCCATTGGTGAAAGGACACTGTTGGATACAATCCAATGTCACTTGCCATAAGTAAAAATATCACAGCTTTCTTTTCTTTTTAAAATGAGATTGTTTAGTACAATATTTAATCTCACAATGGTTCAGACTGTCCTTATGATAGAATAGCTGGAGAGGGATTTAGGAAGCATCCCCACTAAACACTGGAAAAATAATACAGAGAAGCCTTCCATTGGGTCCAGGAAGGTTTAGGATATGAACAGATTCATTTTCCATATGAGAAGTAATTTGCAAGCAACCACTTTTTCTTCAACCCGGCTGAGCCATCATGCACCATCTAGTCTCAAAAACATTCCAGTCCATTGTCCATCATGCTTACCTGGACCAACCAGAAGCAAGAAGAAGAGAACTATGAAAAGAATGGACAAGACCTTCATGGTAGAAAGTTGTGTTTTGGAGCAACTGAAAGAGAGGCGGTAAAAAGAGACAAGTCATAATGCCAAGTAAGACACAAGCTCTTATTTGTCATCTAATACTGGCAGGAGAATTCAGTGGGAGAATGTGGGGAGGAGAGGATTAGACCTGTCACAAGTGAAAGGCTGTAGCAGCCTCTTTTGGCCACACCTGGCTGAGCTGTAGTCATTCCTTCCTGACTACCAACCCCGGTCTTGTCTACTTGACTCAAATCCTGTTCACAGCTGCTCAGAAACCAGCCTCACTGAGTTCAGTGGGGTCAGATCTCAGGGAAGTGTCTTTAGGATCACAGCCTAGAAACTCTCAAGGTGCTAAGGAGTGATCGCTGTGCCTCTTTCTGCGGCACGCTTCGCTTTCAATCACTCTCCTGGCATTTACTTCTACATACACTGTGCCTGTGGCCATATGGTGCAGCCTTCTTTGAAATTCATGCTATGCAGTGCATTGACCGTGGTGATCACATTCTGTAGTTCAGACTGCAGGTGGGCGGGTCTCCTAAGTATGAATGCTCCCCGCATGTAAAAGGATCATTTCATGCAGTGTAGTGCCACATCAAGGTCAGAGCTATGCTCAACTTTTCTCCCTGCTATGCTACTGTACTACGCGGTGTATTTATTTATTTATTATATTTTTGAATAGCCCATCTGGCCAGTCATCCTGCCACTCTGAGCGATGTACTGTCCAATAAAATACAAGAAAAAAAAGAGTGTAAAAGACAATTAAAAACAGAAGGCTTCAGTGCACATGGTTGCATTTACTTATTTCAAACATTTTAATACTTCCCTTTTTCATATTAGACTTCAGAGCTGTGTGCAAAGCACAAAACAACAACAAGAAGAACGCAATAAAATGCAGAGAAAACATGAAAGCAATGGATATTGCAGTTATCAGCCATATAAGAGATGTACCTCTTAGGATGCTAACCAAGAAGTCAGAGTCAAACATGACATGGGAACAAGCAAAGGGGTTCACATTTAATTTACAGAGAGTCCTTCTTCACCTCCTGACCTGATTGCGGTGTAGTGGTGAAACCCTCACATTGGTTGAGAATTCTTTTTCATGTGGAATTCATGTTCTTCTGTTTGATCCGGAAACCACACTGCAATCGTGTGGACTCCCAGGTAAGTGTGCTTAATCTGGGTAAGTATCAGTGGTTCCAAATTGGATTAAAACAGAGGGAAAACACTCTACAAGTGGGGATACGCAAAGAATTGTGCATGAATGGATGGACCACAAAAGGTCTCACTATACTTTTACAGCCTTATTTCCTACAGTGAAATATAAATATTTCCTACAGTGGCCCTGTAATACTCACAGTCCTCTAAGATTCCAGCATGGGAGAAAGATACTCCAGCTGTTTGTAAATCAGGCGTTTCTTGGTTCAACTCACAGTTTCCGGCAGACAATGTCATGGCCACTTCTAATCCCCTTATGTTCTTTACTACTGCAACGTGTCCTCCTGCCACTGGCTCCATTTTAACTGTTCCAGTATTTCATGAACATTGCCTGCCTTGACATACTTAGCAAAGAGTTCAGCTTAAGCAAAGAGCAGCAGCGAAGACAAACGTGAATAGAATATATCCAAGCCGGACAGCTGAGAGAATTAAGGCCAACTTCCAGATAGAGAACTGCACTAGTCACACACTTGGGCACAGCAAATATAGCTCTTAGAAAGTAGGATTGAACACCTTCAAAAGAGTCTTTAAGGCCAGGAAACCAGAGAGGGGCTCCAAAAAGAATCTGAGATACTATTTTGGCTTGAAAAACACGGGTAGCAGCTGGAATGAAATTCCCGCCTTTAGTAAAAAAGAACCATAATATAGCACCCAAATTTTGTCCAGCTTTAACTTTCGCACGTCTCACCTGAACTCTCCAGTTTGTCGCCTCGTGAAACCCAATGCCCAGATATTTGTAGGAGTCAACTTGATCAAGCCTGCTATTATCTATGCTATGAGGGCAAATACTACTTGATAGGGATAACTGAAACCTGGTGGGATGACTCCCATGGCTGGAATACAGCAATTGAAGGGTATAACTTGTTCAAAAGGAACAGAAGCAACAGAAAGGGAAGTGGAGTGGCACTGTATGTTAAAGATATGTACCTCTGCACAGAGATACAGGAAGAGGAGCTTGGCAGCCCCATTGAGAGCATCTGGGTTAAAATAAAGGGGGCAAAGGATAAGACGAACATGGCGGTTGGAGTCTACTACCGACCACCCAATCAAGGAGAAGACGAGGATGAAACTTTTGAAAAGCAAATTGCAAATGTTTCAAGGAGGCATGATGTGGTAGTAATGGGTGACTTCAATTTCCCTGGTATCTGTTGGGAGACTTATTCAGCCTAACATGGCCCCTCCAAGAAATTCCAGAGTTGTGCTGCTGATAACTTCCTCCTACGGAAAGTGGAGGAAGGAACTAAAGGATCGGCTATCCTTGACCTGATTCTAACCAACAGAGACGAGTTAGTGGATAAAGTGGCAGGTTCGGGAACTCTGGGGGAAAGTGACCATGTTATACTTGAGTTCTTGATTCTAAGGCGAGCAAAAGAGGAGTGTAGCCAAACATGTACCCTGGATTTTAGGAAAGCCAATTTTAACAAACTCAGAACAATGATTAGTAAGATCCCTTTTCTAATGAGAAAAGGAGCCCAGGAGGGGTGAGAGAGTTTTTAAAAAAGGAAATTTTAAAGGCACAATTGCAAACAATTCCCACAAGGAAAAAAGGCAGAGGGCAACAGAAGAAGCCAATGTGGCTTCACAATAAACTCACAGATGACCTGAAAACAAAAAAAGGACACGTATAGGAAGTGGAAGGAAGGACAGGCTACAAGGGAAGAGTACAGGCAGGTAGCACAGAACTGCAGGAACAGTGTCAGGAAGGCTAAAGCTGAGAATGAGCTGAGGCTAGCCAGGGATGCTAAAAACAACAAAAAAGCTTTCTTCAGATACAAAAGACAGAGGAAAGTAGTGGTGGTTCAACTACACGATGAGGATGGCAAATTGATAACAGAAGACAAAGAAAAGGCGGAAATGTTCAATTCCTACTTCGGCTCGGTCTTCTCTCAAAAGAGGGTCGATGACCCCCCTGGCAAACCTGAAGAGCAGACTGAAGGGGCAGGATTGCAGCTTGAGATTGATAGGCAAATGGTCAAGGAGCACCTGATTACTCTGAACGAGTTTAAATCTCCAGGGCCTGATGAGCTGCATCCTAGAGTAATAAAGGACCTGGCAGAAGAACTCTCAGAACCACTGTCTATTATCTTTGAGAAATCATGGAGGACAAGTGAAGTGCCAGATGACTGGAGGAGGGCAAATGTTGTTCCCATCTTCAAAAAGGGCAAGAAGGAAGAACCTGGGAATTATAGGCCAGTCAGTCTGACATCAATCCCGGATAAAATTTTGGAGCAGATTATAAAGAAGTCAGTCTGCAAGCACCTTGAAAACAATGCAGTGATTACTAGAAGCCAGCATGGATTTGTCAAGAACAAATCCTGCCAGACTAGTCTGATCTCATTTTTTGATCGGGTAATCTCCCTTGTGGACTGTGGGAATGCTGTGGACATCATATATCTGGACTTCAGCAAAGCTTTCGACAAAGTGCCTCATGATATCCTGATTAGCAAGCTAGCTAAAAGTGGGCTGGATGGAACGACTATCAGGTGGATCCACAATTGGCTACAGAATCGGACTCAAAGAGTACTTGTCAATGGTTCCTTCTCAAAATGGGGAGAAGTAATGAGCGGGGTACCACAGGGCTCGGTCCTGGGCCCAATGCTCTTCAACATTTTTATTAATGACTTGGATGAGGAGGTACAGGGAATGCTTATCAAATTTGCAGATGACACAAAGTTGGGTGGAACAGCTAATACTCTGGAAGGCAGAAACAAATTCAAAGTGACCTCGATAGGGCTGGAGCGCTGGGCCGAAAACAACAGAATGAAATTTAATAGGGATAAATGCCAAGTGCTGCACCTTGGGAGAGGAAACCAATGCAGAGTTACAGAATGGGGGACACTTGGCTCAATAATACTACAAGTGAGAAGGATCTTGGAATTGTGGCAGATGACAAACTGAATATGAGCCAGCATGCGATGTGGCTGCAAAGAAGGCAAATGCTATTTTGGGCTGCATTAATAGAAGTATAGCTTCCAAATCACGGGAAGTGTTAATTCCCCTTTACTCGGCACTGATTAGGCCTCATCTTGAGTACTGCATCCAGTTCTGGGCACCACACTTTAAGAAGAACGTAGAGGGTTCAGAGGAGGGCAACAAGGATGATAAAGGATGATAAAGGGACTGGAAACAAGGCCCTATGAGGAGAGACTGAAAGAACTGGGCATGTTTAGCTTTCAGAAGAGGAGACTGAGGGGAGATATTATCGCACTCTTTCAGTACTTGAAGGGATGTCACACAGAGGAGGGCCAGGATCTCTTCTCGATCATCCCAGTTTGCAGGACACGCAGGGCCGGTGCTACCATTAGGCCAACTAGGCAGCTGCCTAGGGCGCAGGGCTAAAGGGGGCACCAGAAACGCCTTGGGGAAAAAAAGACAGTGCTCTCAAGTGGAAGGGGGGCGCTAAATATCTGATCTTGCCTAGGGCACCAAACTGCCTTGCACCGGTCCTGAGTCCACGGAATAATGGGGTCCAGTTACAGGAACCCAGATTCCACCTAAATATCAGGAAAAATTCCTGACTGTTAGAGCAATAAGACAATGGAATCAACTACCTAGGGAGGTGGTGGGCTCTCCCAGTCTGGAGGTATTCAAGGTGCAGCTGGACAGCCATTTGTCAGGGATGCTTTGACCTGGATTCCTGCATTGAGCAGGATGTTGGACTCGATGGCCTTGTAGGCCCCTTCCAACTCTACTTTTCTATGATTCTATGATCCATGAACCCAAGAGTATCTAACCTCCCTCCTTTCAAATACTGTAACTTAGATTTAGAGGGGTTAAAAGATTGTTAAAATATTTTTAAAAGATTTTTATTACAAAACCCAGCAAATCCAGATAGTCGCTTGAGACCTAGTTGTGTCTGTGAAATTAAAACAGCATCATCATCTGCATAGAGGAGGATAAATATTCTTGTGCATCACATCTTAGCAGGGTGGGAGGCTATTGACCCTGACCCTAGTTGAGTGGGAAGATCAGTCAGGTACAGATTGAATAAAGTGGGAGCAAGAACACAGTCTTGTCTAGCACCACGAGAGGAGAAATCTCCTTAGAGAAATGGTCATAATTACTACAGCCCACCTGGGCAGATGTGTTTTGATGTAGAGTATGGATTAGAAACAATAACCTCTTAGTATCAATAGAGAGCTGTTCCAGGTTGCTCCAAAGGAGATCAGGGGATATAGTATCAAAAGCAGACTTTAGATCAATAAAAGCAGTGAATAATTTCCCTCTTTTTGGGATGGAGTATTTGTGTATTAAATGGGACAGAACCAAACAATGATCAAAAGGAGAGTGGCCAGATTGAAACCCAATTTGCTCCTCCCCTCAGATATCATGGTCATTGATCCAGGCTTTCAATTTAAGGCACAAATCATTTGCATAAACCTTCCCCACTATAGAAAGCAAATTTATAGGCCGATAACTATTTGAGTCATCTTTAGGCCCTTTGTTATGTATTGGTATGATGAAAGCCTTTAACCAGACCCCAGGGATTTTACCAGATTTCTTTATTAAGGAGAAAAGAGTAGCTAATAGATGGCCCCACCAACTGATGTTGCCTTCAAAAGCTCAGACGGAATACCCGGCAGGTCCTGGAGCCTTGCCTGGTTTTAGTTGGAGAGGAGTAACAGTTCCTCTACACTGCTAGACTCAACTGAAGGCCATTCGGGGATGTCAGGTGTTAAATGAGGGCTGGAGTTAAACCAAAAGAATTGCGGTGATTAAAAATTGAACGAAAATGGTCTTCCCAAATGTTAGCTGGGATATGACAATCAGGAGATCCGCACTATGACTTAAATCGATAACCAGGGCTGACCCTGCTTAGCTTCCCACTCTCAGACAAGCTGAACCCACATAAGCCACAGACCTGTAGCCAAACTCACATGGTTGCTTTGTTGCTGAGCCTCCTCTTTATACAGCTCTAGTTAGCTTGGCCCAGCTGCTGCTGCAGCCACTCATTTGAGAAGCAAGGGAGGCTGTGGCTGAAGTATTGGTATTGCACTGACTTCCAGTGGGTGGAAGTCAGTTGAGTCCCCAGGGAATGGAGATATTTTATTCAGAAAGTATTGGTATTGCACTGACTTCCAGTGGGTGGAAGTCAGTTGAGTCCCCAGGGAATGGAGATATTTTATTCAGAGGAGAGGACAATAATCAATGGGTTGTTTGGAGGGAACGAACAGGCAAAGGGTAGGTGATTTGGGAAGGGATGCGGTTTGGAAGGGCTGAGTTCCTTTGTGTGTGTGTTTAAACTAAGAGATAAGCTGGACTCTCAAACCTGGGATGATTCTATTTCTGAGCTTTAGTTTATGAGTTTCTCTATAAGACCTAAAAACCCGAGTCTACACTGGGCCCAAACAGAAGCTAGCCTTCACTTTTTTGTCTAAAGGAGACTCTCTCTCGCTAGCTAGAGCCCTGACACATTAGTGGCCTATGTGCATAGAGCTATGGATTGCTTTCATTTACCCCTTGTCCTAGGGCTTTCGGTTTGTTTGTTTAAAAATGTTGTATCTCTGTTTGAGCAAGGCTATGCAAGAACTAGTTCCTGCTTGGCAATTCCCCCGTCCCTGGGGTTTAGCTCCCCACTGTAAGTGTGTATAGGGTTACCCTTCTGAGACTCTGGCTCCTTTGCTGGGCCCTTGTTTTGGCTTCCAGCTGATAATTTTGAGTGTTATAACTGTTTACCTGGGGGGGTACTTAGACATAATATAAAAGAAGATAAGATAAGTAAATATTGCTAGACCTTGGGGTCATACGGGATGTGTGGAGGTTCTCGCTGCGTGAATGGAACTGACCCCCCAAAACTCCTCCTGATTACCTTTACCGTTCCCCCGGCTCGACTTGACATTTCTCCACCCGAATCAAGCCGTGGGAAGCGCTTCTGGGTTTCCCGGTGGGGCTGTCTTTTGTACATAGAAAATGCCGTAAGATATGCCAAAAGCAGCTGCAATCAATGGCTACTAGTCCTGATGGCTATATGCTACCTCTAGTATCGGAGGCAGTCTGCCTGCCTCTGTACAGCAGTTTCTGAGGAACACAACCAGGAAGGTGCTTTTTCACTCATGTCCTACTTGTGGGTTTCCAACAGGCAGCTGGTTGGCCATTGTGTGAAAACAATTCTGGACAATGCGGATACATGGTCTGATACAGCAGGGCTCTTCATATGTTCTTATCTGGATGGCACCAAGTTTGTGAAGGCTGGAGTAGACCATACTCCATTTCATTCCAGCTGCTACCCATGTTTTTCAAGCCAAAATAGTATCTCATATTTTTTTGAGCCCCTATCTGGTTTCCTGGCCTTAAAGACTCACTTGAAGGGGTTCCATCCTACTTTCTAAGAGCTATATTTGGTGTGTCCAAGTGTGTGACTAGTGCGGTTCTCTATCTGGACGTTGGCATCAATTCTCTCGGCTGTCTGGCTTGGATGCATTCTATTCACTTTTGTCTTCGCTGCTGCTCTTTGCTTAAGCTGAAATCTTTGCTAAGTATGTCAAGGCAGGCAATGTTCATGAAATACTGGAACAGTTAAAATGGAGCCAGTGGCAGGAGGACACGTTGCAGTAGTAAAGAATATAAGGGAATTAGAAGTGGCCATGACATTGTCTGCCGGACACCGTGAGTTGAAGCAAAAAACGCCTGATTTACAAAAGCTGGAGTATCTTTGTCCCAGTCTGGAATCTTAGAGGACTGTGAGTATTACAGGGCCACTGTAGAAAATAGTTATATTTCACTGTAGGAAATAAGGTTGTAAAAGTATAGAGAGACCTTTTGTGGTCCTTCCATTCATGCACAATTCTTTGCGTATCACTACTTGTAGAGTGTTTTCCCCCCTGTTTTAATTCAATTTGGAACCACTGATACTTACCCAGATTAAGCACACTTACCTGGGAGTCCACACTATTGCAGTGTGGTTTCTGGATCAAACAGAAGAACATGAATTCCACATGAAAAAGAATTCTCAACCAATGTGAGGGTTTCACCACTACACACCAAGCTCAGGTCAGGAGGTGAAGAAGGACTCTCTGTAAATTAAATGTGAACCCCTTTGCTTGTTCCCATGTCATGTTTGACTCTGACATCTTGGTTAGCATCCTAAGAGGTACATCTCTTATATGGCTGATAACTGCAATATCCATTGCTTTCATGTTTTCTCTGCATTTTATGTGTTCTTCGTTGTTGTTATGTGCTTTGCACACAGCTCTGAAGTCTAATATGAAAAAGGGAAGTATAAAAATGTCTAAAATAAATAGATGCAACCATGTGCACTGAAGCCTTCATGTAGACTGCGTAGTACAGTAGCTTAGCAGGGAGAAAAGTTTAGCATAGCTCTGACCTTGATGTGGCACTACACTGCATGAAACGATCCTTTTACATGCGGGGAGCATTCATACATAGGACACCCTCCAATCTGCAGTCTGAACTACAGAATGTGATCACTGCGGTCAATGCACTGCATAGCATGAGTTTCAAAGAAGGCTGCACCATATGGCCTCAGGCACAGTGTCTGTAGAAGTAAATGCCGGGAGAGGGGTTGGAAGTGAAGCATGCCGCAGAACGAGGCACAGCGATCACTCCTTAGCATCTTGAGAGTTTCTAGGCTGTGATCCTAAAGACACTTCCCTGAGATCTGACCCCACTGAACTCAGTGAGGCTGGTTTCTGAGCAGATGTGAACAGGATTTGAGTCAAGTAGACAAGACCGGGGTTGGTAGTCAGGAAGGAATGACTACAGCTCAGCCAGGTGTGGCCAAAAGAGACTGCTACAGCCGTTCACTTGTGACAGGTCTAATCCTCCCCTCCCCACATTCTCCCACTGAATTCTCCTGCCAGTATTAGATGACAAATAAGAGCTTGTGTCTTACTTGCCATTATGACTTGTCTCTTTTACCCCTCTCTTTCAGTTGCTCCAAAACACAACTTTCTACCATGAAGGTCTTGTCCATTCTTTTCATAGTTCTCTTCTTCTCGTTTCTGGTTGGTCCGGGTAAGCATGATGGACAATGGAATGTTTTTGAGAGTAGATGGTACATGATTGCTCAACTGGGTTGGAGAAAAAGTGGTTGCTAGCAAATTACTTCTCATGTGGAATATGAATCTGTTTATTTCCTAAACCTTCCTGGACCCAATGGAAGGCTTCTCTGTATTATTTTTCCAGTGTTTAGTGGGGATGCTTCCTAAATCCCCCTCCAGCTATTCTGTCATAATGACATTCTGAACCGTGGTGAGATTAAATATTGTACTAAACATTCTCATTTTAAAAAGAAAAGAAAGCTGTGATATTTTTACTTATGGCAAGTGACATTGGATTGTATCCAACAGTGTCCTTTCACCAATGGAACAGACACCACTGACAGAACAAATTATCCCCTCCTTCCCGGGCCCCCTCTCTCAACCCCCAAATCTAGATCAGATTGGGGGGTGCAGGAGGAGGAGGGGAAGGGGAACTCCCATTCTGCAACCTGAACTCTGCTCATGTAATATTGGATCTTTAGCCCATAGCCTCATCGAAACGAAGCCAGTGCAGGACAAGCTATTGCAGGCTAAATTATACAATAGACAGCAGCAATGAAGAGCCTCCTGCAATGTGTAAAGAGAGGAGCAGTTCCGTGATACACATGCCTCTATTTCCATCTGTGAATTCGGGGCAAGTATGGAACACTGGACGTGAATCCAGCTGAAACAGAGTGACGGGTGTCATTGCTGCTTCAGAATGAGATCTCACGTTGCAGTGCTGTGCACACTTACCTGGAGCTAAGGCTGACTCTGCACAGGAGGACTAATTTCTGAGTAAACCTGGAGAACTGTGCAGCACACAAGGTGGATCAGACTTGGCTCAGTTGAGCACAGTGAATTTCAGTGGATCCATCATCATCCAGCCCATCACGGCTTCCACTTCTGAACTTCCACCACCTCACCTGGCTTGATTGAAACAGAGCAATAAAGCCTGCCACCAATTCCCAGGAAAATAACCATGAAGGTCTTGTGGCTTCTCTTTTCTGCTCTTTCACTGCTATTCCTGGCTGCTCCAGGTAAGTTATTAAGCATAAGAGGTAGCAATCAATAGGACTGGAGGAAAACATAAGAGCTCTTCTAGATCAGAACATGGGTCCATCTAATACAGGGTTGGGGTTGGGAACCTTTTTCAGTTCAGAACTGATTCTGAACAAGCATGTCATGAAGACCCTGGTGAGTTTGGCCCCCATTCACTCACATACACCAATCAGGAAAGGGGAAGGGCAGGCAAAGCCTTGCGAGCTGGCGCCTAGAGGAGCCACTCCTTGAGATACTGGCTCAGTCAGCAGACAGCTTTGCCCACCTGTTGCTTTCCCCAGTCACTCAGGCCAAAGATAAGGGGAGTGAGTGCAGTTTTGGAAAAGAAGTATTCCCAAGGAGAACAGCTCCATTGGCCAAAATGGC
>JAHFWL010001515.1:0-18129 GCA_021292165.1 Shinisaurus crocodilurus
TCTTCTCTCTCTCTCTTCTCTCTCTCTCCTCCTCCTCCTCCTCTCCTCCTCCAAAAAATATCCTTGGAGTGTCTAAGTATCTACGCTGGAATGTGAATCCATGGTTCTAAATGCATTGAACTCTGGCAAATTTGTATTTACCAGTTAAGAACTGTGGGCAGATGGAGCTACAAATCTGAATTAGAGAAGTATGGAAAGCTCCCTTGAGAAATTCACTAGTCAGTGGCCTAGTTCTCTTTGATGCAGCTGTGTGACTGGGCTGAATTGATCAGCGCAGCTTCCTTGCCAATGCCTATTTCTACTGGGAATTGACAGATTCCAGTGGATTGTCCTGCAGTTTTGCTGCACTGCTCTGTCCCATTAGAAACACAGTTTTCAACAGGGATGGACAAATCTGTCAGTCTTGGTTTCTCTCAGTTTTCCATCCTTAATGGAAAACTCAATTTTCCATTATTAAGTCAAGTTGATCTTGAACGTTGAGATATATTTTTTAAGTTCTCTTAAAACTTCATGAACATTTTTGTGTGCATTTCTCAGAATGTGTTTTTTGCCTAATATACACTTTTTTTATGGCAAGCAATTCTCCTAATATACAGTAATACCTTGGATTGCAAGTAACCTGGTTTGAGAGCGTTTTGCAAGACAAGCAAATTTTTAAATATTTATTTAATTTTTTTTTACTTGATATACAAGTGACGTCTTGCAATACAAGTACTGTAGTATGGCTTAAATTAAAAATCTCTGTACAAATTTTTTTGGGGGGATTTTGTTTGATATAAGAGTGTTTTGGATTACAAGCATGTTTCCGGAACGAATTATGCTCTCAATCCAAGGCATGACTGTAATGCATTTTAACATTATTTTGCTGAATATACACATTTTGGTATGCATTTTTTTAATATATTTTTTTGAGAACTCAGAATTCAGAAATGTGAGTTATGAAAAATATCTGAATTTTGGTTTGCATAGTGGTTCAAAATGTAAAATGAGAAACTGGGTAACCACATAAAAATGTGGAATAAATGAATCCCCCCCCCCCATTCCTAGCTTTCAATCACAAATGTTTGTAACCCTACCACAGGTCAATGGTATCAAAAGCCACTGAACAATCAAGCAAGAGCAACAAGGTGCAGCCACCTAAAAGCCCTCTCTCAAGGGCCTGCTAAAGTGGCTAAACACCCTTCCGGAGTTAATGGGGCAGAGAGAAGGTTTCTCTCAAAGATGTCAAAACCCAGGCAGGTTCAAAGGTGGGGAGGTGCACACCCTTCAGATGTTAATGAGACAGAAAGAAAGGCTTCATGTAAAGACTTCAAAACCCAGGCAGGTTCAAAGGGGAGAAGGAAAGGTTACCTTCAGGTAACCTGGTCCCAAGCTTTTTAGGGTTTGATAGATCTTAACCCACACTTTGAATTATGCTCAGAAATGGACCAGTAACCAGTAAAGCTGTTGTAAGCATGTGTCACATGCTCCCTATGGGTGTGTTCACATGACACGGGAACAGTGGGGGAGCAGAGGTCCCCCGTGGTTCCTGTGTCATGCGAACGCTGACCGGGGGTGCCCCCGCAGGATGGCCGCGTGCGGGACGCATGCAAAGTGACCATGGATGGTAGAGGGGTAAGCCCCTACCACGGGTGGCCACTCTGCCATGAAAACAGCAGGCAGCTGTCCCACGGGGGCTGCACAGAGGTGGCAGCCCAGAGCGGCCGGGTGCGGCCGCTCCAGCCTGTAGGGGCAAACGGCCCCCCTGGGGCTGGGCATCCCAAGCCCCTGCCCCCTAGCACCGGGAGGCCCACACTGCGGTGCAGGGACTACCGGCTCCACCGGGTCCGCCCACGCATATGGGGCGCAGGTCGTCTGCAGCGCCCCGCCGGACCCCGCAGGCAGCCCCGTGGTGCCTCCCCCGCTCACCGCCTGGGTCGTACGAACCGGCCCTAAACTGGCTCTACTCAACAGCTTGTCTTCAGCAGTATGAACCATCTGAACTTTATGAACACTCTTCAGAGAGGTATCTCCCCATAGCGCATGCTACAGTAGTTCAAATTACTATTATTCAAGCTTAGTTCAAACATTTTTTTCATGTGGAAAGAAAAAAAATCACAAAGCTCGCAAGCTGGTACAGACTTTAGTCAAAACGAGCTTCGAGATGTAAGTCGGAGAACTTCAGCAAGCTTGAGTTTTGCTGATTCACACATCCCTAGAAACAAGTGGTGGTTGGGGGATTAGGGTGGGGCCAAGGAAAATGGGTGTGGCCATCTGGAGAACCCCGGAGGGGCATCTTGGGACCCAAGTGGACCAGATTTTTTTTTTAAGTGTCTGGCTCTCATGAGGTGTGCTTGAAAAGTGATGGTACCCCCACCCTGATATGTCCTACTGTGCCCTTCCACAGCTAGGCCAAGATTAATGAAGTGTGTTCAATTTTCCATGCTGGGGCAATTCCTAACCATTTAAAATAGAGAGTCCTGTGGATTGAACAAAAAACAGAATACTTACCTTCATTAGAAGTCCAAGAGGGAACATTTTTTGTATTAGTTATCAGAATGCAATTCAACATTCATAGCCCATCCTCTCTTGCTGTTTCTTGCTGTTCTTTATCTTAGTGAAAGAAACCAAAACAATGCATCTTTCCTTTCAATACTATCTTTTGTAACTGACATATCTCAAAACACTTTACGTACAAAGATAATGGCACAGAATTATTCCACTGGGATGGAATAACAGAGGGTGGGGGAGAGAATGACTTGCATTTATTTTCGCTTGAATGGGGGGAAAAGTTGGGTGGCTCCAAATAATGGGGCACCAGTCATGGTGTCACATTCAGAAACAGAGGAAGCTGCCCTATATTGAGCCAGGCCATTGGTCCATCTAGCTCAGTGTTGTCTACAATAATCGTAGGTCCTAGGGTATGGTCTGAAAGCACATGAGGCAGCCACCATGCTGAAACTAAGCAGGTCTGGGTCTGGTCAGTTGCTGGAGGAGAGACCACCTGGGGATTGCATGTAGCCACCTTGAGTTCCATGTGATGAATAAATAATTTTAAAAATGGCATCCACTAACCTGGGTCTCAGGGAGTGCTGCATCTGCTTCCCAGTGTCCCCTGGCTCTGGGAGGTATAGATCCACATTTGAGGAGGAATCGTCCTGGGCCAGGGTAGAGAGCCAGGCACGACACCGGCTGGCACCACCCTCATAATATCTGATTGGCTATCTACAGCCATTCCAATCAAAATGTCCTAATCACCTATTTGGGGAGGAAACTGACTGTCACCATAGAGCCTCTCCCTCTGATGTACATTAATTTCACTTGATAATAATATCAGAATATATTTAGAATCAGCAAGTCAACCTTTGGTCTCAATGTTATTTAGATCAGCAAGTAAACCAGGGATTTTCAACAGATTTTCAAGTGGCCAAATCTGGTCCACTTGGGTCCCAAGATGCCCCTCCGGGGGTTCTCCAGATGGCCACACCCATTTTCCTTGGCCCCACCCTAATCCCCCAACCACCACTTGTTTCTAGGGATGTGTGAATCAGCAAAACTCAAGCTTGCTGAAGTTCTCCGACTTACATCTCGAAGCTCGTTTTGACTAAAGTCTGTACCAGCTTGTGAGCTTTGTGATTTTTTTCCTTTCCACATGAAAATCCATCCGTATTTCCATGCACATTTTCCCCAAATGTACACATCAATTGTGCACATTTTAAAAAATGTACACATTCTTCTCTCCAGGACCGGTGCAAGGCAGTTTGGTGCCCTAGGCAAGATCAGATATTTAGCGCCCCCCTTCCCACTTGAGAGTGCTGTATTTTTCCCCCAAGACATTTCTGGCGCCCCCTTTAGCCCTGCGCCCTAGGCAGCTGCCTAGTTGGCCTAATGGTAGCACCGGCCCTGCTTCTCTCATGATTGAAGTGTATTTGTGCACATTTTAAAAATGTACTCATTTTGAAATGCACACATGCTGCCGAACACCATTTTTTCATTTGTGTGTTGTTGTTGTTGTTGTTTGGTTCATGAATCGCTTGCCAGCTCAGAAATTTACAGACTTTGACTGCAGATTGTGTCTGAGTCTCTGTTTAGTCTGGAAGGTGCAAACTGGGTAACATCCTGTTTTTTTTAAAAAAATGAACTGAAACTAATTTCTACTACATCCATAATTGTTTGGTCATTTCCCAGCTTTTCCATATGACTCCCTGTGTGTGTTATTTGGGGGTAAATTTAAAGTGTATATATGGTATGATAATATGTTCTGGTGCTGAGTATATGATTAGAAGTATGCATTCGTGCGGCATCTATGTGCGTTAGGTATGTGAGAAATGATGGGCAGGAAGAAGGGTCTATTTGCATATGTGACATGATTGGCTGAGAGAATGAGAAGGGGAAGGTAAAGTCTTTGTTATATAAATTGTGGGCAGTGTTGAGAGAGGAGTGCGTGGAGAAGAGAGAGGAGTGTGTGAGAAGTCTGTAGAGCTGGCTGGAGAGAGTCGAGAGATATATTAGGATTGTTAGGAGATTAGCTAGTGAGTGCTGTTTTATACAAACAAAACAGAGGGAGGTGTATCAGCTGACTCTGCAGTGGCCTATTAGTGTGAGAAGGCTTCCTTGGGTTGTGTGACTGGCTTCTCTACAATTGCTGCAATCTGCACTCAACATCCCCCAGGTCACTAGCTTGAGGCTGGCTGTCGTTCAAGTCCTGACATGGGGGGGGAGCGGGAAGACACATAAAAAGCAAAAGAAGCCATGTTGGTCCAGAAGAAAACACAGTCCAAGAGTTGGCCAGTGCCTTGACTGGGACCAACCAAAATGCCACCAAATAGTGAAGAAGCTTTCAAGTTTTCCAGAATTCTTCATTAGGGTGGATGTTAGGGAAACAGGAGGTAGGGTGAAGAGCGGGGGGGGGGTTAGAACCCAGAAACAAACAAAAGAACAAAAATGGCTCGATATTGTCAGTGCCAGCTCAGGGAGCCGTGGGAAAGACCAGGCCTGGTATCAGCAGGGCCGTATGGATTTTGTTAAATGCATTCTGTCTGTATTTTGCAGATTGTCAGGGATATTCCATTCTTCCGTTCATTCATTGACGGAATCAGAGTTTTTGTGCCAGAATGTTGTTTGTGTGAAAATGCACCCTTGTATGTGCATCGGCACAAATGTGCACTTGTGCAAGTGCTCATTAGTGCAAATCCCAAAAAGGTAATTAATAATAATAAAAAAGAAAAGGTTCACAAATCCACAGAATCTGCAGGACTTGGAAAAAGTCAGTCTGCAGCAGAATCCGTGGGTCAGATTCACCAAATCTGATCCCATTTGAATCCATTGCAGGTTTCTCTTCATCCCAATCACCAGTGGAATATATTGTGATATGACTTCACAAATCCGCTGACAGCACACCATACACACACACACACACACACACACACACACACACACACGTATTCTGTACATGCTGATGATGACCAACAATAATGCCCTGAGGATTTTCTAAACAATGAGGGAAACAACAACAAAGAGATGTTTCTTTCTAAACATTTGTTAAGCACATTTGCGTCTTCCTGCGTGTCTTCCCCACATGCAGCTCGCCGCAAGGAGACCCTCGGAGTGGTAACAATAACAAGGTGACACAAGGGATGACATTTTGCCAAGAACGCTCCTTGCACAATAAAAGAACTTAGAGGCAGAGTTCCAAGAGCCGTCAGTCTCGGGACACCTCCACGGTGGATCCTTGAAATTAAAATGGTCCATTATAGCTTCTATTCTGTACTTGAGATGAAATTGTGGCATTTACTTAATGTACAGTTAGAATGGCACTCTGTCTTGGAGAAAAGAGCCACCTTGTTTTCAAGGTAATATTATCTGATTCCATTATATGGTAGAGACAGCTCCTTGTTGTTTCATTCTTTTTCTTATAGAGATATTTATCAGCAGCTCCTCTCTTTCTTTCTCCATTTTTTTAAAAAATATATCTTTCTGCAATGAATTTCTGCACACAATTTAATTTGTCTTCAACACTGGAGAGCCAGATGACCTCTTGGAAGCTCACAAATGGGGCCTGATGGTGATAGCTCCCCACCAGTTATTTGCCCCCAGAATAAGGAATATATGACAGGTATATATAAAGTATGGATTCACAAATTTCCCTCTTTTATTGCAGAGGTGGACAGACTTTAGGCTATAGATATAGATATAACTTGAACCCCAAGATCCACCAACTGGAGCAAAGAATCCAGACTCAGTCCTGCTTAGAGTAGATCCACTGACATCAGTGGGAGTCATGACTAAACTAAATGTTATTTATTCCAGTGGGTCTACTTTAAGCAGGAATATGTCTGGATCCAAACTATACAGTTAGGATTGAGAGGAGGGAGGAGGAAGAGAAGAAGAAGAAGAAAAAGAAGAAGAAGAAGAAGAAGAAGAAGAAGGAAGAGAGTTGCAAACCTAATTAAAGAAATATGATTTGAATACACACAGGGATTCAAAGCCAGTCACGTAAGAGCAAAGCACTCAAAGCCCTGGGCCTGGCTGGACCAATCTGTCAGTTTTGGTTTCTTTCACATTCATTTTTTCTTTTAAAAAAATCTCAAATCCTTTTCGTATTGAATATGGAGAACTTTGCGAATGTTGGCAAATTCTTATCAAAACTGAACTGAAACAAAGTTCTCACCCATCCCTAGCAGTGGTACAGTCCAGACTCAAGTTTACCACCTCAGGGAGTACTACCACTGTGACTGCAAATGAATATGACATATTTTGCCAAATTCCTGGCTTATCTTGGGCCTTTAGTGACAAGGTTAATGAACTGTCCCAGTGTTTCATCAAATTTTGAGTAATACATATTTTTTTTAGTAACCTACTACCTGAATGGACATGCTTCCCAGTATTTCTCATCAGTGAGAGTAGCCATGGCAACCTCTGCAATTATTTTTCCCCTTCAGGGGATGCATTTAGGTACCCTTGAAATCTAGAATCAAAGAACCAAGATGCCCACTGCAAATTGTCAGAGAGAGGGAGTTAAGAGTGTACTGGGGGTGGAAAGACCACCCTCTCCCTTCTTTGCAATAGGGGGCATTTCAGTGTGTGTGTGTGTGTGTGTGTGTGGTGTTTGAATGAATTGACTCGATGGTTCTCTATTCCTCAAACAAAAACAGTGAGCAACCTTCATTCATTTCCTCTCCAGGGATCTAGTGAAGAGCTGTAATCTTAAAGCTCCTTTTTTACTCTTCTGAATGTCGACCCAGGAGAAAAGAACACTTGATCATTGTCCTGTGATATAAGCTGTCCTATGTCCTAACACTCTCAAAAGCTCTTCCGTTATCAAATCTGTGTCCCACAGGAGAGGGTTATAAACACAAGTGTCAAGATATTTATTTATTTATTTATTTATTTTTATTTTTAAAGACGTATAGAGAGTGGGCCCCTGTGTCTCTGTGTGCTTCTTTTCAAAAGTAAAATGGCAATTAATGATGCTTGCAAATGAGGGCAAAAAGCACAAAGACAGCAGTGTGTTACCAAGAATAACAATATAGATGATGATGATGATGATGATGATGATGATGATGATGATGATCATCATCATCATCATCATCATCATCATTATTCAAGGTCACTTTTATAGTTCAAAGAGTGTTGAGAGAGAGAGAGAGACAGAGAGACAGAGAGAGAGAGAGACTGTACATTGAATCTAGGGATGGTTCCCAAATTTCTTCTCTTCTTGTTGTCCCTCTGCTACTAGGGGTAGGACATCATCACATGCCTAAACAATCTTTAGATATGGCCACTCTAAACAATGATATTGTACTGCACCCAAACAGGGGCTGGTGACTCCTATTTTGGTGGGGCTCCCAATCCATTTTTTGATCGGGTAACCTCCCTTGTGGACTGTGGGAATGCTGTGGACATCATATATCTGGACTTCAGCAAAGCTTTCGACAAAGTGCCTCATGATATCCTGATTAGCAAGCTAGCTAAAAGTGGGCTAGATGGAACAACTATCAGGTGGATCCACAATTGGCTACAGAATCGGACTCAAAGAGTGCTTATCAATGGTTCCTTCTCAAACTGGGGAGAGGTAACATCGACAGTGAAATCCAGCATAATTTGAGCTCCGCAAGTGCCGCGTTTTCTCGAATGAAACATAGAGTGTTCAAGGATCGGGATATTTGTAAGAAGACCAAAACACTGGTTTATGAAGCCATTGTATTGCCAACTTTATTGTATGCCTGTGAAACATGGACTATCTATAAACGTCACCTCCAACTCCTTGAAAGATTTTATCAACGTTGCCTCCAGAAAATCCTGCGAATTACTTGGGAATAGGCGAACAAATGTCAGTGTACTGGAAGAAGCAAAGACTACTAGCATTGAAAAAATGATCCTTCAATGCCAACTTCAGTGGATCGGTCAGGTTGTTCGAATGTCTGACTGCCATCTCCCAAAGCAGTTACTTTATTCCCAACTCAAGGATGGAAAGCGGAATATCGGTGGTCAATATAAGAGTTTAAAGATGTTCTTAAGGCTAATCTAAAAAAATGCAATATAAACATCGAAAACTGGGAAGCTCTGGCCCATGAACGATCTAACTGGAGGTAGGCCTTTCACAAAGGTTCTATGGACTTTGAAGAAGCCCGAGTGCAAGGTGAAAGGGAGAAACGTGCTAAGCGAAAAGCATGTCAAACGAATCCTTTACAGGACCATCTTCCATCTGGTAACCTGTGTCCTCACTGTGGGAAGCTGTGTGGATCTAGAATTGGCCTCCACATTCACTTACGGACCCATCGCTAGAGTCTACACAATTTTTATTTAGAATTTCCCCCTTTCAAAATTTCCTTTTTGTAAATTTTTATCCTGGAAGACAATCTTACTCGGTCACGAGTGATCGCCTGATGATGATGACAGGGCTCAGTCCTGGGCCCAGTGCTCTTCAACATTTTGTTAATGACTTGGATGAGGAGGTACAGGGAATGCTTATCAAATTTGCAGATGACACAAAGTTGGGTGGAATACTCTGGAAGACAGAAACAAAATTCAAAGCTACCTCGATAGGCTGGAGCGCTGGGCCGAAAACAACAGAATGAAATTTAATAGGGATAAATGCCAAGTGCTGCACCTAGGGAAAGGAAACCAAATGCACAGTTACAGAATGGGGGACACTTGGCTCAAAAATACTACGAGTGAGAAGGATCTTGGAATTGTGGTGGATCACAAACTGAATATGAGCCAGCAATGCGATGTGGCTGCAAAGAAGGCAAATGCTATTTGGGGCTGCATTAATAGAAGTATAGCTTCCAAATTGTGTGAAGTGATAATTCCCCTTTACTCAGCACTGGTTAGGCCTCATCTTGAGTACTGCGTCCAGTTCTGGGCACCACACTTTAAGAAGGATGTAGACAAACTGGAGAGGGTTCAGAGGCGGCAACAAGGATGATAAAGGGACTGGAAACAAGGCCCTATGAGGAGAGACTGAAAGAACTGGGCATGTTTAGCCTTCAGAAGAGGAGACAGAGGGGAGATATGATCGCACTCTTCCAGTACTTGAAGGGATGTCACACAGAGGAGGGCCAGGATCTCTTCTCGATCATCCCAGTTTGCAGGACACGGAATAATGGGCTCAAGTTACAGAACCTAGATTCCACCTAAACATCAGGAAAAATTTCCTGACTGTCAGAGCAATAAGACAATGGAACCAACTACCTAGGGAGGTGGTGGGCTCTCCCACTCCAGAGGTATTCAAGGTGCAGCTGGACAGCCATCTGTCAGGGATGCTTTGACCTGGATTCCTGCATTGAGCAGGGGGTTGGACTCGATGGCCTTGTAGGCCCCTTCCAAATCTACTTTTCTATGATTCTCTGATTCTATTATTCATTGCAGCTTTTATTTGGAGCTTTATAGGAGCTATCCATAGTGCTGAACTCTATACCCAAAATAGGTTCACCACCATGGAGCACCAGGGATAGCACCTATAAAGCTCCAAATAAAAGTTGCAATGGGTTAGGAGCCCCACCAAAATAGATCCACCCGCCTCCACTGCCCCAAACACATTCTTGAAGGTTTTGCAGCCAAGACCTTCTTCTTCTTACACTTCTTTCCCCATCTATTTTCCCTTCTATAATCAGCTACAACAGTCTATAGCTTTCATCTCTCATTATATGTCCAAAATAGTCTAGTTTTTTTTCTGCATTTTTGTGTTTTATACTTTCTTAATCTTTATACATTTTCTTTAATACTTCTTTGTTGGTCACCCTCTCGGTCCATGAAATTCATAACATCCTGTGCAGTTAAATCACATTTCAAATGCTTCTATCCTTTTTATGGTACTCTATGTTAAAGTCCCAAATTTTGGGATGTGGAAAGCAACAACACTCAAGCTCACGAAGGTTCTCCAAGTTCCTCCTTGGAGGTTGGAGCTTGGTCCTACTTCTGTCTGTATCAGATTGCAAGCTTTTTTAGTTATTTATTTTCTTTTCCCCCTCATGAAAATCACAATATAGCTGGTACATACCTGGGTGCACATTCAAAAGTATGCAATCTGCTCCCATTGACTGAAGCATATTTCTGCACACTTTTTTTTTTTAAAGTATGCCTTTTTCATGTGTATTTTTCTAATGTCCACATTGTTAACACATTATTTTCCTGCTAACAGCATCACAAGCTCAGGAATGTACAAGCTTTGACTGAAGATTGTGCTCACATTATTATTATTATTATTATTATTATATTATTATTATTTTATTTCTATACAGCCCAATAGCCAAAGCTCTCTGGGCAGTTTACAACAATGATAAAATACAGTAAAATACAATATAAAATACAAAAAATAAACATCATAAAAATTCACTACTACACATTTAAAAACAATTTTGACGTGACTTAAATAGCTAAGAACAAGGTAATAAAAAGCTAGACTGGTCGAAAAGGTGACATAACCCTGCCCCCCATGTACTATTTGGAGCTGTTAAATGCCGCAGCATAGTTCACATTCAGGAGGTGTGAACTGGGTAAATTCCAGTCATAAATTAACTGAAATGAAGGTTTCATACTGTACATCTCTATCCAAATTCTTCTTAATTGAATTTCTCCCTGGATTCATGAGTTTCTGAATTACTTGTTTCTTGTTCCTGAAGTGGGACTGGTGCATAAAGAATCTGCCATTGTTGTAGTGCTATTCATAAGAACATCGGAAGATACCTTATACGGAGTCAGACCACTGGTCCATCTAGCCCAGTATTGTCAGCACTGACTGGCAGCAATGGCTCTCCAGGGTTTTAGGCAGGGTTTTTTCCAGCCCAATCTGGAGACACTGGGCATTGAACCTGGGACCTTCTGAATGCAAAGCAGGGACTCTAAAACTGAGCTGCAGCCCCTCTGCCTTTGGAATTTTTACCAGTGTGTAGGAGCACATGGGCTTACCTGCCAAAAGAATGTGGATGAAATTATGCATCTTTATTTTATTTTATTTTATTTATATCCCACCCTTCTTTACAAGGATCCCAGGGCTAGCAACCCTTATAAAAATAACACAACACATAAACACCATTAAAATAATAACTCTAAACTTACAGCGGCATAATAAAATGCCATACCAGCAATCACTACAATGCCAGAAATCAGATAAAATACTTGCCTGTACCCCAAAAGCTTGGGGTCTTTAACTGGCACTTGAATTACAACAGCTTAGGGGACAGCCAAATCTCACTGGAAGGGAGTTCCAAGTAGTGATGTGTGACATGGGAAAACTTGTTCTGTCTGAGCTCAATGGACTTTCAACACATTTCCAACCTGAGGGCCGAAAGCAGGCTGAGCTGGGGTGTGTGTGTCAGTTTCTGCTAAATTGTTCAAAATATTTGTGCATATTTCCATTTTTTTCTTGTCTTCTAAACTTTTTTTTTTTAACCTTGTGCCACTGAGTCCTCCCACTCGTCATCAGAACAGACAAAACTGCCCCCTTCTTCCCTTGTGCTTTTCCTGTTTGGAGATTACCAAACTCACACCATTGCAGGCCATTCTATTGGGCCAAGCTAGCACTCTGTGTTTCTACTTCATGCATACTGTGATATGAGGATTAAGTGGATGGAGAAAGAAGCCATGAGATGTTTATTTGAGAAGTGATTAGCAAACACAGCATTCCTTTCTTCTGCCACCAGCATCAAGGGGAAATACCCACCAACACACGACACACGTAAATTACTTTCCTGGGGTCATTGAAATGGAGCCACTGCATTTTTGAAAAATGTTTCTTTGGTACGCTTGCAGTAGTATAGCACTTAGTCATGGCTGGTGTACCGAAAAGGCAAGATTCTGCCTCTTGGATCATCTAGCTGTACCTGTACACTCCACTCTATTGAATTGTAAGCACTGACCAAGATGCGTGTGACAGCTAACTGGACCATGTAATCAGGAACACAAAGGGGAAAGACATAACTCAGTTTTATTGACCACAGGTATAATGCATTGGTCCACAAATGCTGGTCTTCCAGCCAGGAGAAGTGGTTTCAAATTACAGCTGACGCAAAAGGCAACCCCCTTTCACTGGCCCATTGGCAGGCAGGAGCATGTCAGTGATTTTTGGAGGCAGAAGAAGGGTCTTCTCATAGAGGACATGGGGGCAGTTCTCCCAGTGGCATCTGGCTAGCAGCTGCCTTTTTTTTCTTTCTTTCCCAAAATGCCTCCTGAGAATCACTCCATATGATAACATCATGATATTGACAGAAACATTTTATGGGTGGGAGATAGCAGCTGCCAGGCAGGCCCTGCTGGGAGAACCCCCAGCCGCCTTAAAGTATAGACCTCAAAAGAGAAGCCAGCAAAAAAGTTAAGTTGGTTTTGTCCCTCCATTTCACATGGACTCCCGACTGCATACAGAGGTGCCTACTACAGTACATGTGTGCATGCATACGCACATAGGCATGATGAAAATGTAGATCCAGTGTGTGGCTGCTGTGAAAAAGGCAAATTCCATCTTAGGCATAATTAGGAAAGGAACTGAAAATAAAACTGCCAAGATCGTACTCCTTTTGTACAAATGAAATCTATGGTACAGTTGAGTGCTGTACCATAAAAAAGTGCTGTGCTGGAGTGCTGTGTACAGTTCTGGTCACTGCACCATAAAAAAGATAGTGTAGAGTTAGAAAAAGTGTGGAAAACAGCAAATGATTTCATAGATTTCATAGATCATAGAGTTGGAAGGGGCCTACATACAAGGCCATCGAGTCCAACCCCCTGCTCAATGCAGGAAACTAGAGGAGGGGTCTCCCATCCAAGTCATAACCAGGCCTGACCCTGCTTAGCTTTCCACACTCAGACAAGCTGAGCCAGCGTGATCAAGGGGCTGAAGCAAACTCCCCTTCAAGGAAAGGTTACAACATCCGGAACTGTTTAGCTTAGAGAAAGGTGAGTGAGGGGAGACATAGAGGTATAAAATCATGCATTGTGTGAGAAAGTGGAAAGGGAGACTTTTTTTTTTTTCTAATTCTCTCATAATTCTAGAGCCCAGTGGGGTCATCCCATGAAGCTGACTGGTGGGAGATTCAGGACAGATAAAAGAATGTATTTCTTCTCACAGTGAATAGCTAAACTATGGAATTTGCTGCATCACAAGATGTAGTGATGACTTCCAGTTTGGATGACTTTGAAGGGGATTAGACAAATTCATGTAGGAGAAGGCTATCAATGAATACTAGTCCTGATTCATAGATTATATATAGAGTTGGAAGGAGCGTACAAGGCTATCGTCCAACCACCTGGAGGGGTCTCCCATCCAAGTAGAACCAGGCTTGACCCTGCTTAGCTTTCCACACTCAGACAAGCTGAGCCAGCGTAAGCCACAGATGGTTATGTGCTACCTCCAGTATCAGAGGCAGTATGCCCATGGACACCAGACACTGGGGACATGGATGGGAAAGTGATTTTGCACTCATGTTCTGCTTGTGGGATCCTGTGGGCAGCTGGTTGACCACTGTGTGAAAAGAATGCTAGACTAGATGGACCCTTGGTCTGATACAGCATGGCTCTCTTATGTACTTATTTGAACACTCATAGAGTGACTAGGACAGGGATGCAGAAGACTATTAGGTTGGGAGAACACCGCCAGATGACATCAGTGGTCATGGAAGGTGGAGTAGCATTCAGGGCAATCCCCGCTGTTATCTCTGATCTTGGTGTGATGATGATGAGGAAGATCGCTGGCTCAGTGATCTGAGCGTGGAAAGCTAAGCAGGGTCAGGCCTGGTTATTACTTGGATGGGAGACCCCTCCTCTAGTTTCCTGCATTGAGCAGGGGGTTGGACTCGATAGCCTTGTAGGCTCCTTCCAACTCTATGATCTATGAAATCTATGAAATTGCATTTATATCTCACCTTTTTTTCCTCTTGCAAGGAACCCAGGCCAAGTCAGCTTACATGGCCCTCCTTTGGATCTGATATATTAGTGGAGACTGGAGATTCCTCTGGGGGGTGGGGGTCTTCACCTCCTGAGGATCCCAAGGAGTCTCCTCGATCCTGATGTGGAACCTTCAAAAGCCAGAGTTAGACCTATGTCCTGGAGGTTCTTCACCCTTGGACTACGGTAACAAACGGAGAGAGGGTAGAAATGGGGCAGGCTGATTGCCTCCCTTTGCAACCCTAGAGTTTCAGCACCTATGTTAGTCTCTAAACTGTAGTCTGCTAACCACTGCAAAACAAATTAGAAAACTATGCAAACCATTATATAAACTAGTTACTGCCATTGGAATTATTTCTACCCACCCCTGGCATTTCTTTTCTTTTCGGGTGGTAGTGGTAGTAGTGCGGTGCTCAGGCTTCTTTTGCTGGCTCAGAATGGTTCATCTTCTTTGCAATATCAATTTGTTACAATCCCCTTCTAACTGATCACATTTGTCTGAGCAGCACTATAAGCACCCGGTTGAAGAAGTGATCTCTCTGCAGCTGCGTTTTCCAGTGTATTATCCCACCCAAATCTTGTAAAAGGCAAGATCTGTCTCAGTTAATTAGATGTCACTGACATCCTCTCTTGCAAATATGTATTGAATGGATTCTGAATATTAAAATACTTTGGCAAGCTTGGGGGAGACTGTTTGTGAGCTTGACAGGTGAGGCACAGATAGAAACTCAGAACATCCGAGTCTTAAGTAGCTCTGACAGGACTGTCAGGAAGTATGTCTCCATGCCGTGGAAGTAAGAATCCATCCACGTAAAGACGATAATGCCTCTAATTAGATAATTTTAAAGCTAGATTGTCACCTAAGTATTTTGAAACTTTAAGCATGAAACCAGGAACAGATAATGATTCTTTTAATAAAGCACTTCAAGATAAAACGAAGACATTTAAAGATGAGATTTAAAAAAATAGAACACACAACTTTTATAGGCTTATCTCTGAAGACAATTGCAAGTCTCCTCCATCATGGTCTCTGGAATGTTTGTGGGTTAGTTAGACCATATTTGGGACATTTCAACAAGGATTTCATATCCTGAATGATAAGAGGTTGTTGCACCCCAACATCAATGAGGAACACAATTAATTTAAGACAGATCTTCTCAAGCCTTCTTTGTCAGTTCTTGAACTTGACACAGAGAAGTACTTTTCAGTCCTTCAGCTGAGCATATAAGGCTGGCAGAGATGGATTGGGGGAATCACACCCACTGGCCCTACACATGTTTGCTGTAATGTCTATTTAAGCATTCCAGATCTTGTGGATTATGTAGACCAAGGGTGGGAAACTTTGAGCCTCCAGATGTTTTGGCCTACAGTTTTTCATCTCTCATCATTGGCTCATCATTCTGGCTAGCACTGATGGGAGTTGTAGGCCAAAACATCTGAAGATCCACAAGTTGCCCACCACTGATGTAAACCAAGCATTCTACAAGCATTCCCTTCCTATTCAAGTATTTCAGATCATATGGATGGAGCCTACACAGAAACAGTTTGTATGCACCTAGGTTCTTCCAGGCATAACACTAATCACATATGTGGCACAAGGGGGCAGCCAGCAGATGTGATCAGATGCAAAACCACTTTTCTCTCTATGAATGTTTTCAGTTCCACAATTATTGTTTCTCCATTGATCTCCTGCAGTAGGCCCAAAGAAGCTTGAGAAATGGATCGAGTCACTTATTAGATGGTTGTGTAGCTACAGGAAAGCCTCTCCATAGGGTGTTAGGCTATGATCAAACAGTTTGGTCTCCATTTCCTTTCAGTAGGGCTTTTATGGACTAAAATACAGTTCTGTCAAACTTAAAAGTGTGTATGCTCTTTCCAAACATGGTGTCAATGTAAAACACCACCAGTCAGTAAAAGGACTGACTAGTAGGCCCTAGTTATGGATATACAGGCTCATGAGAGCTGGTCCCACAGCCTTTACATGATTGAGAAGGTGCAGAATCAAGTCCAAGGCAGGAGCCAAATCCAGGAAAGTTTATGGTGGATTCATGGAAAGGCTCAAAGAGGGTAGTGATGTGTGAAGATTCTGTGAGGGGGTGGAAATCTGGAGAACTGGCTGGGGGTGACTTGCCGAACTCCATCCCCCTTACCTGCTTCCCTGACTCGACTCGCATTCTCCCAAGTCAAGCTGGGGAAGTGACTTTCGGGTACCTGGCGTGCCACTGTTTACGTAGAAGATGCCGTAAGATATGCCAAAAGTGGCCGCAATTTGACCTGCGCAAATTGCAGTCATTTTTAATGTATCTTATGGCATTTTCCATTTTAAAAATTGCCTGCTGGGATCCCAGAAGTCTGACAAGCATCTCGGTGCACATCTGTTTTCAGCCCAGCTGGTCTCCCACTACAAGGTCTACAACTGTGGGAATCTATGGGTTTAAGGGCACAATGCTATGGACGCTTAGATAGAAAAAGGTATTGCAACTCTCAGCATTCCCCAGCCAGCTTTACTGGCTGGAGAATGTTGGGAGCTGTAGGACTTTATTTCTGTCTAAACATGCATAGGATAGGATTGCACCTTAAATGCACTTTATTCTGCACTATATTGTGGTCCCATACTTCAAGGAGGAGGAGCAGGAGAGCTGCTTTGCTGCAATATTTATCTACTTTATGAATTATTCACACACACACACACACACACACACACACCGTTCTTCAAAACATTTTGAGGCTGGCTTACAAAAATCAGGAAAGAAACCCCAAACAAATCAACATGTATATAAAAAAACTAAACAAACCATGTATAAAGCAACATAAAAAAAAACAGCAGTTAAACAATTCCACTACATATTTAAAACTTTCAAAATTAAAAACGTGGGGTATAAACTCTTTGCCTGGCATAGAAGGACATCAGCCAGCCTTCCTGAGAAGAGCATTCCATAGATGTGAGTTGGGAGAAGCAAATAGGGCTTCAGAGTAACAACCCTCCAGTTGCCACCTCCTGTACCTCAGATAGCAATGGCACTGGAAAAGACAAGGTGAGTGTCAGGGTAGTTATCTTTCAAGCACCTGCAAGGATACAATTAACAACTCTGACAATTAAAAAAAAAAAAGATCCCCACAATTACCTACATTCTTTGGCATCAAACGTCCTCTTCCCAAAGAAAGCTCTACCTCAGTAACCTGCATTACTACTTGCCCCTCAATCCTTTAGAACATAAGAAGAGCTGTGCTGGACCAGACCAAGGCTCCATCTAGTCCAGCATTCTGTTCACACACCAGTGGCCAACCAGCTGCCCATGGGAAACCCACAAGCAGGACACGAGTGCAACAGCACCCTACCTCCCATTGTCTCCAGAAACGGATGTACATAGGCATACTGCCTCTGATGCTGGGGCCTGGAGGTAGCATATAGCCATCGGGATTAGTAGCCGTTGAAAGCCTTACCCTCCATAGTTTTGTCCAACCCCCCTTTAATGCCAAATTGGTGGCCCTCACTACACCTCTTGTGGAAGTGAATCCCATCGTTTAACTATGTGCTGCGTGAAGAAGGACTTCCTTTTCTGTCCTGAATGTACCACTAATCAGCTTCCTAGGATGGCCCCTTTGGTTCTAGAATTATGTGAAAGGGAAAAAATGTCTTCCTACCCACTTTCTCCACACTATGCATTAATTTGTGCACCTCTATCATGTCTACCCTTACTTCCCTTTTTCTAAGCTAAACAATCCAGCCTTTTTTTTTTTTTTAACCTTTCCTCATAGGGGAATTGTTCC
>JAHFWL010001516.1:0-26144 GCA_021292165.1 Shinisaurus crocodilurus
CCAACATGACTCAATACACAGGGTGTGAAAACTAGACTTTGAATTGCTAAGTGCAATTCGACTGGATGGACGAATCTGTCAGTTTTGGTTTCTCCCACATTTGATTTTTTAAATATTTTTTTAAAAAACCCTCACATCCCTTCTGGCGCAAATATGAAGAAATGTGCAACTATTGAGATGTTCTTATGGGAAAAAATGAACCAAATGAAATTCTCATCCATCCCTACGGGAGTTACCACCTACTCCTACAAGAGCCTCACTGTTTATAAGGTCTTCATTGAAGGTCCAGTTCTGAATGCCTCCACCTTCTGAAGTTAGGGAGGCTGCTATCAGAGATGGAGCCTTCTCCATGGTGGCGCCTCAGTTGTGGAACTCCCTCCCCTTATCAGTTCACAAGGCACTGAATGTTATGTTAGCTCACACAGAAGGTCCCAAGTTCAGTCCTTCGTGGCGTGCCTCCAATTAGAAGCAGAGCTGTGCACAAATGGTCTCTCAAATTCACTGCCCTATTTGTGACAATTTCACCAAGATTTTCCCAGGGGGAGAGGAAATTCTCCAATAGTTTCTCATGGATATGGTTCATCATTGGTAAGGGTTGTAGCACAGTTTCTTTGCTAGGAGCTTTTGGTGGTGTTTTTGAGCTTACCTAATCACTATGAGCAGGGGAGTGGAATAGAATAGAGTTGAAAGGAGCCTGCAAGGCTATCGAGTCCAACCCCCTGCTCAATGCAGGAAACTAGAGGAGGGGTCTCCCATCCAAGTAATAACCAGGCTTGACCCTGCTTAGCTTTCCACACTCAGACAAGCTGAGCCAGCGTAGCCGGCTGGTGACTCCTATTTAGGTGGGGTTCCTTTTCCATTGCAGGTTTTGTAGGCTTTATTTGGAGCTTCATAGGAGCTATCCGTGGTGCTGAACTCCATCTCCAAAATAGGTTCACCACCATGGAGCACCATGACTAGCTCCTATGAAGCTCAGAATAAAAGCTGCAAAATCTGTAATGGAAAAGGAGCCCCATCGCTCTGTGTGTGTGCGTGCGTGCATGCGTGCATGCATGTGCATTTCTATTGCACATCTCTCCATTGCTTTGCAGGCGTCCAGGCTGCCTGCACTTCCTGAACTGACAAAGCTCCATGCCTCCATCATGGGAGGAATGACCTCATGATGTCTTCCCCTGGGCTTTAATTGAAGTGCTGGAAAGTAAGGCAACTGCAGGCTGCTGCAGAGATGATTGTACAATGAACATCATGCACACACTCCTTGCCCATGTGCTAAGTAAGATAAGCACAAGGAACCTGAACCCAACCCATGGGAATTTCTCTGAAATGTTATTCCCTTTAAATTTATTTTCAAAAGCATTTTAAAAATTGGCACAGCACTAATTAAAAGGGTCAAGTAGCAGTTGATGGGGATCCCCTCTCTCTGAGACCCTGAAGAACCCCTGCTGGTCAGAGTAGAAGTGGGCTAGAAGAACCAGCAGTCTGACTTTACACGTTGGATCTTCCAATTTTCATATGATGTCTTATGGGCACTGGATGAAAGCAGTCTAGTTTTTCTGAGCTCTCAATATTTTTCAGGTGGACTTTTATGGCATTGTAGTTATTTGCTCTGCTGTGCATTGAAAAAATGCTGCTGATTGACTGATTCTCTATGCAGCCCAAGAGCCAGAGCTCTCTGGGCCCTTCACATTCCACAACAATTAAACAATGTTGCCAGTTTAATTGTTCTCATTATTAGCCCTGTTCAGGGATTTGGCTGAACGCCTGTGGGCTTAAAGTGGGTAGAGGGATGCGGCCGTGCACACCCATTCCACCTGCTATGCCTCTGGGCTTGCTGCCCCCCCCCCCCCAGTTCAGACTGTGCCGTGCTGGATCGGTGAGTTCTGAAGGGAGCTCTACTCATGTTCGCTTGAACACAAGTAGAACTTTCCACATTATCGAAATACTGATAAGGCAAAGTCCATAATCGTGCTGAGAGTTCTACTCGCATGCAAGTGAATGCAAGTAGAGCTCCTGTTCAGTCCTTGCTGATTCAATATGGCAAGGTCTGAACTGAGGGGGTGGAGCCAGTGCACCCAGAGACATAGAGGGTGGGGCAAGCATGCATGGCCCCAATCCTCTACCTACTTTAAACACTCATGTGCTCAGGTAAATGCCTTGTTCATAGGTAATATCCTTGTTCATAGTTGTATCAAAACATATGTTGTTAAGCAGTCTGGGGGCCGGGTGCAAATGTTTGAAATAAAGGCTTAAAATATCTGCACCATAATTATTTGGAAATCAGATCTTTGTATTCTTATCCTCTTTTATACTGTGATTCTCTGCAAAGATTTATCCTTTTTGTAGCCCTTTAGAGAGCCTTCCCCAACCTGGTGCCCTCCAGATCTTCTGGACTTCAACTCCCATCAGCCCCAGGCAGCAAGCTCAATGGTCAGGAATGCTGGGAGTTGTAGTCTAAAACATATGGAGGGCACCGTATTAGAACAACTAACTTAGAACAACGGTAAGGCAGGGATGGGGCAAACTGTATCCCCCTAAGGTTTGGGGCTACAACTCCCATCAGGCCCTACCCAGCTCTAATAGGATGATGGGGAGTTATAGGCCTAAACATCTGGAGTTCCCAAGTTGCCCAACCCTGCCGTATGGGAAACTAGTACGTGTTATCACTGTATCGCGTATTTGTGGTGACTGGGTTGTGGTGGGTGGTTCGGGGTGAGCCTTGGGCTGCAATCCTTTAAATATCTTCCTGGAAGTTAAGCCATGTTGTACTCAATAGGGCAGTGTTCTCCACCTGGGTCCCCAGATGTTCTGGCCTACAACTCCCCGCATGCCCCAGCCAGTGTAGCTGGGAGTTGTAGGCCAAAAACATCTGGGGACCCAAGGTTGGAGAACACTGCAATAGGGTTTAGTACTGAGTTCTTATGCATAGGATTGTGCTAGCAACCCGCCCGCTAATAAACTAGGTCACTGTGTGGTAAATATTAATTCAAATTTAATGTAGGATATTGAATATGGACTGTCTCCTCACGGCAAAGTTAACACAATATTTAAATTGACAAATGAGCACCGATACTTATGTTACGAATCAAAATATCGTATGTTAGCTCTCGCATTCCTATTCAAGAGAGCGAGAGAAGAAAATGCTACTTCGCATACATATACAGAATCACACAAAATGACGTCTGGTGGAGGCGTAAAGAGATTAGAGATATTAACTCCTTTTGTAGTAAGTTTTTGCATTCTGTGTCTTAAGATAGACAACTACTTGGCAGGCAGCTATTCCGTTAGTTGCAACGTCCTTGATGTGAAAATGGAAATGTAATTAGATTTGTATTTCTGAAGAAGTAGACACGTAGTTTCATTTGTGATCAATGATGCGAGTTCAAGTACCGATTTTTTTTAATACACAAATTAAAAACCTCAGTGGCAGATGTTTTTCTATACATCCAGGTAAACAGATCACCCCGCCACTCAGCATTTCCAGTCGCTGTTTGTTTGTTTGTTTGTTTGTTTATTTATTATATTTATTATATTTATGAATTGCCCATCTGGCCAGACATCCGGCCACTCTGAGCGATGTACAGTCCAATAAAATACAGGGACACACACACACACACACACACACACACACACACAGAGTATAAAACACAATTAAAAACAGTACAGAACTTAAAAATCCTAACCCACCCCATATTTCCGCCTGAAAAGCCACGTTTTTAATGCCCGGCGGAAGCTAATCAAGGAAGGGGCATGGCGGAGGTCACTGGGGAGAGAGTTCCATAAATTGGGGGCTGCCACAGAAAAGGCCCTCCTCCTAGTCCCCACCAGCCTGGTTTCTCTGTCTGATGGGACAGGGAGAAGGCCGTCCATGGCAGATCTTGTTGAGCAGCCTACTTGATGTTACTGGAGGCGCTCCTTCATAACATAAAGATTTTTTCCTTCTTTTTTCTAGGTTCAAGCACACACACTGGAAAGTAGAGATGTATGAGGAATTGTTTTTGTTTATTTTTCCATGAAAATCCATGTTATTTTCATGCATATTTTTTTCCAAATGTACACAACAGTTGAGTACATCTTTGAAATGTACACATTCTTCTCCCATTGATTAAAGTGTATTGCATGCATTTTTCAAAAAGTATGCATTTTCCCCCTGCACCATTTTTAAATATATGCATGCTGCCAAATACATTTTTTGAGGGGTCTGTGTATCACATAGCAAGCTTGGGAATGTACAGTCCTCGATGGCAGATTGCATCTGAGTCCATGTTCAGTCCGGAAAGGTGCGAACTGGGAAAACCCTGATCAAACACAAAGTGAAACAAATTTCTCATACATCTGTACAACTGAGCTATATTCTCTTGGCTGCCTCAATCGTGTTACATTGAGAGCCAGTTCTGGTCTATTGCTTCCTGTGCATGCGTGTGTGTATGCACGTGTTTGCTTCTTCCCCTAGTGTCAATATCCTCAGGCATCAGGATTCTTAAGTGGAAATTGGTCGTGATGCTGACCAGTGATGCCAATCGTGGCACAGAGGACAGTGATTCAGCTGCTGGCCTAAAGGCATGGGGTGGTGTGTGTCTCCTGCACTGCTGTGCTCATTCTGTCCATATCTCTTCCTCCTCCATCTTTGGCCCTCCCTTCTCTGCTCCTACTCTTGCTTCCTCTTTCTCAAAGACCCAGTGCAATTGTTTTGCTATTGACTCTTCAGAATGCAGCTCTTGCTGTGAGTCAGTGTGGTTTAGCTGACCGGCTCCCTCATTTCTTCGTGCTCTCCAAGCTCCTTCCGTGTCACCTTTTCTCTACACAAGTGCACATGTGCACCATCTTGATTTCTAATCCTGTTTTGAAGGGGGGGGTGCGACGACACAGTCCCTTACACTTTAGGTCCACGCGCATAAACCCTTCTCAGGCCAAGCACCAACACTTAAAAAACCTGAGTGGAGGGTCAAATGAAACCTTTCCCCTACTAATGAGGGAAAAGATTAATTCTGGTTATTAAGGATCTATTTTTAAATTGATGATGCTGTGGCGGGTACAAAGGTGTGTGTGTAGATTTAAAAGTAAAGCAGGTTAATAATGCCAAGCTGACACATAGGATTTGGGTAGCAAACAAAATAAAAATAAGTTTATTTTAATTCTCAAAATCTTAGTTCCAGGAAATAACTTCAAACCTGCCTACACCAAACACTTTATAATTATCCTAAGTCCCTATAACTCTAAATACCTCCTCTCCTCATATAAGCACTGACTTCTCTTAAAACTCCTGACAAGACAAGACACGAATATCCAGCTAACCCTAACTCCCAACTCTTCCCACACTCCAAACACTCTCCCATAACACACTAACCCAACTCGACTAATTCTGACATCACTCCAACACTCCTTATATACTCCTCCCCCCACCCTTTCCAAGACATCACAAACCACACCCAGTCGGTTCAACATTCTAGACACACTAAACATACTAACGCAGACATACACCAGGGAACTGGATTGTGGGGTTACGCCACAGGGGGTAACCCTGTTTTTCTTTTTCTTTTAAATTGTAGGCACTTCTACAAATCTAGGGGTCTTCCTGGGCACATAAATGCATCCCTCTTATTTATGGGCAGAGTCCTTTTGCCCTCAAAGCTGCTGGCACTTCCTGCCTGAGTCTAGTATTAGAGGGAGTGATGGCTAATAGGCAGAGGGAGTAGTCCAAGTGCTGAAGTGGTGGGCACAAGTTGCCCCCATGCTCTGATGCTTGCCTTCCTAGAGGCATGGTGAGAAGCAGAATGGTGGATGACATGGGCCTATGGTCTGATCAAGTAGGGCTCTTTTTATTTTATTTATTTAGTTAGTTAGTTAGTTATTGTTTGTATTTCTAGATCGCCCATCTAGCCAGTAGCCCAGCTACTCTGGATGATGTACAATATAAAATGAAACAAAACAGAATAAAATACACTTAAAACAGTATAAAATTTTAAAAGGCTCGGTGGGTGGCAACAAGGGGGAGGGCCTTCTCTGTGGTAGCCCCCCAACTCTGGAACAAGCTCCCTCCTGGCGCCAACTCTATAATCTTTTAGGCGCCAGGTTAAGATTGCCCTCTATATTGAGGCTTTTAACTCTAAACAGTGCATGGTGGGGTGGTTACTTTTTAATTGGTCTCATTGCATTTTAAATCTGGTTTTTAAATTTTGCATAATGTTTTTATTGTATATTGTATTGTGTGTTTTTATGGATTGTTGTGAAGTGCCCAGAGAGCTCCAGCTGTTGGGTAGTATAATAATAATAACAACAACAACAACAACAACAACAACCTAACCCACCCCATATTCCCATCTTTTTAAATGTTTTTAATGAACGGCGGAAGCTCATCAAGGATTAGTTCTTATGACGTACATGTTATCATTCTTAACTGGTTCTGAAGCATTTGCGTGTCATCCTTCTTATATACCGTAATTTCTACCAAAATAACTTCACTCTTACCTGGAAATTGAAATTCAAGTCTAAAGTAGATCTAAAACCACCTTAACTGTATTCTATAGTTCTTAAATCACAAATGTCTTTGGTGCACTTAGAAGTCAGGGCTGCTTGGAAATGACCACATGAATTAGCCAAGAAAATCTGTCTAGGCACTGCGTAAAATAACTTTGAAGCACATATTACCAGCACTTACTCTTTAAGGTCATCTAACATTTTATCCCTGATTCCCCCCCAAAAAAAATAAATATTAACTTTTTTTTTTTTTAAAGAAAACATTATGCAAACATTAGAGTTTGAAAAGTAGCTCATTTAGGACCAAATATATTTGTTTACAAAATGGGGGAAAAACCAGCAAGAATAAATGCTTTAACCTTGACGAATGAGCAAATCTTTGTGGCAGATGATGAATTCTTATTTCTCTGTGCAAGTGATAAAGAAGCCGAGTGTATTTTTTTTCCCCAACCTGAATTTCACCAAATAGATTTTTCTTCCATGAACCTATTACTAGTTGTGATCATCTAATGACTTCCAGGTAGTTGAGGGAGACAATAAGTATTGAAAAAGAAGGTCAGTACCACACACTGCCGATGGAGACCTACATATAGCTTCACAAAGTGAAGCTTATACTCCACCAGAGATAGGGGTGAGCAACACATGGCCTGTGGCCTACCCGCAGCCACCCCCACAGCCTCCACGACACACTCTAAATTATTTCCAACAAACAAAATGGTGCTCTGCTGGGGCTACGGAGCACTAAAAGGGTCAACTGTAGCTTGCAAGCAGACTAAATTTAACCCTTTTGTCCTAGTGAGTACTATGGAGCAGATTGCCACTGAATTTTGGTGGAAAACCAATTATGATGATAATATCATCATCATCATCATCATCATCCCTGTGCACCCTGTGGGCAGTGTCTTGGAGAGCGGGAATGTACTGCAGACCTCCTGCAGTTGTCCTTCTGTACTAGTGAATGGGAACAATCTATTGGCTACAAAATGCAGTTCAGTGAAAGCAAGCGTAAAGTGATGCTTCTTCGGGCAAAAAATCCCAACTTCACATATGAGCTGATGGAATCTGAGCTAGCAGTGACTGACCAAGGAAGACATCTTGGGGTTGTGATGGACGGCTCCATGAAAATGTCAACTCAGTGTGCGGCTGCTGTGAAAAAGGCAAATTCCATGTTAGGCATGATTAGGAAAGGAATTGAAGAAAAAAGAGGGGGGGGAATAAAACCCCTGCCAAGAGCATAATCCCCCTTATATAAATTGATGGTATATGACCACACTGTGTACAGTTCCGGTCACCACATTGAAAAAAGAAAAAAGGATATTGTAGAGTTGGGAAAAAGTGCAGAAAAGGGCAACTAAAATGATCAAGGAGCTGGAACAATTCCCCTATGAGGAAAGGTTAAAAAAAAAAAAAAAGGCTGGGATTGTTTAGCTTAGAAAAAGGGAAAGTAAGGGTAGACATGATAGAGGTGCACAAATTAATGCATGGTGTGGAGAAAGTGGGTAGGAAGACATTTTTCTCCCTTTCACATAATTCTAGAACCAAAGGGGCCATCCTAGGAAGCTGATTGGTGATACATTCAGGACAGATAAAAGGAAGTCCTTCTTCACGCAGCACATAGTTAAACGATGGGATTCACTTCCACAAGAGGTGTAGTGAGGGCCACCAATTTGGCATTAAAGGGGGGTTGGACAAAACTCATGGAGGGTAAGGCTTTCAACGGCTACTAATCCCGATGGCTATATGCTACCTCCAGGCCCCAGCATCAGAGGCAGTATGCCTATGTACATCCGTTTCTGGAGACAATGGGAGGTAGGGTGCTGTTGCACTCGTGTCCTGCTTGTGGGTTTCCCATGGGCAGCTGGTTGGCCACTGTGTGTGTGAACAGAATGCTGGACTAGATGGAGCCTTGGTCTGGTCCAGCACAGCTCTTCTTATGTTCTAAAGGATTGAGGGGCAAGTAGTAATGCAGGTTACTGAGGTAGAGCTTTCTTTGGGAAGAGGACGTTTGATGCTTCCAAAGTAGAATGTAGGTAATTGTGGGGGATCTTTTTTTCTTTTTTTTTAATTGTCAGAGTTGTTAATTGTATCCTTGCAGGTGCTTGAAAGATAACCTACCCTGACACTCACCTTGTCTTTTCCAGTGCCATTGCTATCTGAGGTACAGGAGGTGGCAACTGGAGGGTTGTTACTCTGAAGCCCTATTTGCTTCTCCCAACTCACATCTATGGAATGCTCTTCTCAGGAAGGCTTGGCTGATGTCCTTTCTATGCCAGGCAAAGAGTTTATACCCCCACGTTTTAATTTTTTGAAAGTTTTAAATATGTAGTGGAATTGTTTTAACTGCTGTTTTTTTTTATGTTGCTGTTTATACATGGTTTGTTTAGTTTATTTTTTATATACATGTGATTTGTTTGGGGTTTTCTTTCCTGATTTTTGTAAGCCAGCCTCAAAATGGTTTGAAGAATGGTGTGTGTGTGTGTTGTGTGTGTGTGAAATAATTCATAAAGTAGATAAATATTGCAGCAAAGCAGCTCTCCTGCTCCTCCTCCTTGAATTATGGGACCACAATATAGTGCAGAATAAAGTGCATTTAAGGTGCAATCCTATCCTATGCATGTTTAGACAGAAATAAAGTCCTACAGCTCCCAACATTCTCCAGCCAGTAAAGCTGGGCTGAGACCAGCTGGGCTGAAAACAGATGCGCACCGAGCTGCTTGTCAGACTTCTGGGATCCCAGCAGGCCATTTTTAAAATGGAAAATGCCATAAGATACATTAAAAATGACTGCAATTTGCGCAGGTCAAATTGCGGCCACTTTTGGCATATCTTACGGCATCTTCTACGTAAACAGTGGCCCGCCAGGAACCCGAAAGTCACTTCCCCAGCTTGACTTGGGAGAATGCGAGTCGAGCCAGGGAAGCAGGTAAGGGGGATGGAGTTCGGCAAGTCACCTCCAGCCAGTTCTCCAGATTTCCACCCCCTCACAGAATCTTCACACATCACTACCAAGACCCTCTTGAGCCTTCCATGAATCCACCATAAACTTTCCTGGATTTGGCTCCTGCCTTGGACTTGATTCTGCACCTTCTCAATCATGTAAAGGCTGTGGGACCAGCTCTCATGAGCCTGTATATCCATAACTAGGACCTACTAGTCAGTCCTTTTACTGACTGGTGGTGTTTTACATTGACACCATGTTTGGAAAGAGCATACACACTTTTAAGTTTGACAGAACTGTATTTTAGTCCATAAAAGCCCTACTGAAAGGAAATGGAGACCAAACTGTTTGATCATAGCCTAACACCCTATGGAGAGGCTTTCCTGTAGCTATACACAACCATCTAATAAGTGATTCGATCCATTTCTCAAGCTTCTTTGGGCCTATTGCAGGAGATCAATGGAGAAACAATAATTGTGGAACTGAAAACATTCATAGAGAGAAAAGTGGTTTTGCATCTGATCACATCTGCTGGCTGCCCCCTTGTGCCACATATGTGATTAGTGTTATGCCTGAAAGAACCTAGGTGCATACAAACTGTTTCTGTGTAGGCTCCATCCATATGATCTGAAATACTTGAATAGGAAGGGAATGCTTGTAGAATGCTTGGTTTACATCAGTGGTGGGCAACTTGTGGATCTTCAGATGTTTTGGCCTACAACTCCCATCAGTGCTAGCCAGAATGATGAGCCAATGATGAGAGATGATGGAAACTGTAGGCCAAAACATCTGGAGGCCCAAAGTTTCCCACCCTTGGTCTACATAATCCACAAGATCTGGAATGCTTAAATAGACATTACAGCAAACATGTGTAGGGCCAGTGGGTGTGATTCCCCCAATCCATCTCTGCCAGCCTATATGCTCAGCTGAAGGACTGAAAAGTACTTCTCTGTGTCAAGTTCAAGAACTGACAAAGAAGGCTTGAGAAGATCTGTCTTAAATTAATTGTGTTCCTCATTGATGTTGGGGTGCAACAACCTCTTATCATTCAGGATATGAAATCCCTTGTTGAAATGTCCCAACATATGGTCTAACTAACCCACAAACATTCCAGAGACCATGATGGAGGAGACTTGCAATTGTCTTCAGAGATAAGCCTATAAAAGTTGTGTGTTCTATTTTTTTAAATCTCATCTTTAAATGTCTTCGTTTTATCTTGAAGTGCTTTATTAAAAGAATCATTATCTGTTCCTTGGTTTCATGCTTAAAGTTTCAAAATACTTAGGTGACAATCTAGCTTTAAAATTATCTAATTAGAGGCATTATCGTCTTTACGTGGATGGATTCTTACTTCCACGGCATGGAGACATGCTTCCTGACAGTCCTGTCAGAGCTACTTAAGACTCGGATGTTCTGAGTTTCTATCTGTGCCTCACCTGTCAAGCTCACAAACAGTCTCCCCCCAACCTTGCCAAAGTATTTTAATATTCAGAATCCATTCAATACATATTTGCAAGAGAGGATGTCAGTGACATCTAATTAACTGAGACAGATCTTGCCTTTTACAAGATTTGGGTGGGATAATACACTGGAAAACGCAGCTGCAGAGATCACTTCTTCAACCGGGTGCTTATAGTGCTGCTCAGACAAATGTGATCAGTTAGAAGGGGATTGTAACAAATTGATATTGCAAAGAAGATGAACCATTCTGAGCCAGCAAAAGAAGCCTGAGCACCGCACTACTACCACTACCACCCGAAAAGAAAAGAAATGCCAGGGGTGGGTAGAAATAATTCCAAAGGCAGTAACTAGTTTATATAATGGTTTGCATAGTTTTCTAATTTGTTTTGCAGTGGTTAGCAGACTACAGTTTAGAGACTAACATAGGTGCTGAAACTCTAGGGTTGCAAAGGGAGGCAATCAGCCTGCCCCATTTCTACCCTCTCTCCGTTTGTTACCGTAGTCCAAGGGTGAAGAACCTCCAGGACATAGGTCTAACTCTGGCTTTTGAAGGTTCCACATCAGGATCGAGGAGACTCCTTGGGATCCTCAGGAGGTGAAGACCCCCACCCCCCAGAGGAATCTCCAGTCTCCACTAATATATCAGATCCAAAGGAGGGCCATGTAAGCTGACTTGGCCTGGGTTCCTTGCAAGAGGAAAAAAAGGTGAGATATAAATGCAATTTCATAGATTTCATAGATCATAGAGTTGGAAGGAGCCTACAAGGCTATCGAGTCCAACCCCCTGCTCAATGCAGGAAACTAGAGGAGGGGTCTCCCATCCAAGTAATAACCAGGCCTGACCCTGCTTAGCTTTCCACGCTCAGATCACTGAGCCAGCGATCTTCCTCATCATCATCACCACCAAGATCAGAGATAACAGCGGGGATTGCCCTGAATGCTACTCCACCTTCCATGACCACTGATGTCATCTGGCGGTGTTCTTCTCCCAACCTAATAGTCTTCTGCATCCCTGTCCTAGTCACTCTATGAGTGTTCAAATAAGTACATAAGAAGAGCCATGCTGTATCAGACCAAGGGTCCATCTAGTCTAGCATTCTTTTCACACAGTGGTCAACCAGCTGCCCACAGGATCCCACAAGCAGAACATGAGTGCAAAATCACTTTCCCATCCATGTCCCCAGTGTCTGGTGTCCATGGGCATACTGCCTCTGATACTGGAGGTAGCACATAACCATCTGTGGCTTACGCTGGCTCAGCTTGTCTGAGTGTGGAAAGCTAAGCAGGGTCAAGCCTGGTTTCTACTTGGATGGGAGACCCCTCCAGGTGGTTGGACTTGATAGCCTTGTACGCTCCTTCCAACTCTATCTATTAATCTATGAATCAGGACTAGTATTCATTGATAGCTTCTCCTACATGAATTTGTCTAATCCCCTTACAAAGTCATCCAAACTGGAAGTCATCACTACATCTTGTGATGCAGCAAATTCCATAGTTTAGCTATTCACTGTGAGAAGAAATACATTCTTTTATCTGTCCTGAATCTCCCACCAGTCAGCTTCATGGGATGACCCCACTGGGCTCTAGAATTATGAGAGAATTAGAAAAAAAAAAAAGTCTCCCTTTCCACTTTCTCCACACAATGCATGATTTTATACCTCTGTCATGTCTCCCCTCACTCACCTTTTCTCTAAGCTAAACAGTTCCGGATGTTGTAACCTTTCCTTGAAGGGGAGTTTGCTTCAGCCCCTTGATCACGCTGGCTCAGCTTGTCTGAGTGTGGAAAGCTAAGCAGGGTCAGGCCTGGTTATGACTTGGATGGGAGACCCCTCCTCTAGTTTCCTGCATTGAGCAGGGGGTTGGACTCGATGGCCTTGTATGTAGGCCCCTTCCAACTCTATGATCTATGAAATCTATGAAATCATTTGCTGTTTTCCACACTTTTTCTAACTCTACACTATCTTTTTTATGGTGCAGTGACCAGAACTGTACACAGCACTCCAGCACAGCACTTTTTTATGGTACAGCACTCAACTGTACCATAGATTTCATTTGTACAAAAGGAGTATGATCTTGGCAGTTTTATTTTCAGTTCCTTTCCTAATTATGCCTAAGATGGAATTTGCCTTTTTCACAGCAGCCACACACTGGATCTACATTTTCATCATGCCTATGTGCGTATGCATGCACACATGTACTGTAGTAGGCACCTCTGTATGCAGTCGGGAGGTCCATGTGAAATGGAGGGACAAAACCAACTTAACTTTTTTGCTGGCTTCTCTTTTGAGGTCTATACTTTAAGGCGGCTGGGGGTTCTCCCAGCAGGGCCTGCCTGGCAGCTGCTATCTCCCCACCCATAAAATGTTTCTGTCAATATCATGATGTTATCATATGGAGTGATTCTCAGGAGGCATTTTGGGAAAGAAAGAAAAAAAAGGCAGCTGCTAGCCAGATGCCACTGGGAGAACTGCCCCCATGTCCTCTATGAGAAGACCCTTCTTCTGCCTCCAAAAATCACTGACATGCTCCTGCCTGCCAATGGGCCAGTGAAAGGGGGTTGCCTTTTGCGTCAGCTGTAATTTGAAACCACTTCTCCTGGCTGGAAGACCAGCATTTGTGGACCAATGCATTATACCTGTGGTCAATAAAACTGAGTTATGTCTTTCCCCTTTGTGTTCCTGATTACATGGTCCAGTTAGCTGTCACACGCATCTTGGTCAGTGCTTACAATTCAATAGAGTGGAGTGTACAGGTACAGCTAGATGATCCAAGAGGCAGAATCTTGCCTTTTCGGTACACCAGCCATGACTAAGTGCTATACTACTGCAAGCGTACCAAAGAAACATTTTTCAAAAATGCAGTGGCTCCATTTCAATGACCCCAGGAAAGTAATTTACGTGTGTCTGTGTGTTGGTGGGTATTTCCCCTTGATGCTGGTGGCAGAAGAAAGGAATGCTGTGTTTGCTAATCACTTCTCAAATAAACATCTCATGGCTTCTTTCTCCATCCACTTAATCCTCATATCACAGTATGCATGAAGTAGAAACACAGAGTGCTAGCTTGGCCCAATAGAATGGCCTGCAATGGTGTTGAGTTTGGTAATCTCCAAACAGGAAAAGCACAAGGGAAGAAGGGGGCAGTTTTGTCTGTTCTGATGACGAGTGGGAGGACTCAGTGGCACAAGGTTAAAAAAAAAAAAGTTTAGAAGACAAGAAAAAATGGAAATATGCACAAATATTTTGAACAATTTAGCAGAAACTGACACACACACCCCAGCTCAGCCTGCTTTCGGCCCTCAGGTTGGAAATGTGTTGAAAGTCCATTGAGCTCAGACAGAACAAGTTTTCCCATGTCACACATCACTACTTGGAATTCCCTTCCAGTGAGATTTGGCTGTCCCCTAAGCTGTTGTAATTCAAGTGCCAGTTAAAGACCCCAAGCTTTGGGGTACAGGCAAGTATTTTATCTGATTTCTGGCATTGTAGTGATTGCTGGTATGGCATTTTATTATGCCGCTGTAAGTTTAGAGTTATTATTTTAATGGTGTTTATGTGTTGTGTTATTTTATAAGGGTTGCTAGCCACCCTGGGATCCTTGTAAAGAAGGGTGGGATATAAATAAAATAAAATAAAGATGCATAATTTCATCCACATTCTTTTGGCAGGTAAGCCCATGTGCTCCTACACACTGGTAAAAACTCCAAAGGCAGAGGGGCTGCAGCTCAGTTTTAGAGTCCCTGCTTTGCATTCAGAAGGTCCCAGGTTCAATGCCCAGTGTCTCCAGATTGGGCTGGAAAAAACCCTGCCTAAAACCCTGGAGAGCCATTGCTGCCAGTCAGTGCTGACAATACTGGGCTAGATGGACCAGTGGTCTGACTCCGTATAAGGTATCTTCCGATGTTCTTATGAATAGCACTACAACAATGGCAGATTCTTTATGCACCAGTCCCACTTCAGGAACAAGAAACAAGTAATTCAGAAACTCATGAATCCAGGGAGAAATTCAATTAAGAAGAATTTGGATAGAGATGTACAGTATGAAACCTTCATTTCAGTTAATTTATGACTGGAATTTACCCAGTTCACACCTCCTGAATGTGAACTATGCTGCGGCATTTAACAGCTCCAAATAGTACATGGGGGGCAGGGTTATGTCACCTTTTCGACCAGTCTAGCTTTTTATTACCTTGTTCTTAGCTATTTAAGTCACGTCAAAATTGTTTTTAAATGTGTAGTAGTGAATTTTTATGATGTTTTATTGTTTGTATTTTATATTGTATTTTACTGTATTTTATGATTGTTGTAAACTGCCCAGAGAGCTTTGGCTATTGGGCTGTATAGAAATAAAATAATAATAATAATAATAATAATAATAATAATGTGAGCACAATCTTCAGTCAAAGCTTGTACATTCCTGAGCTTGTGATGCTGTTAGCAGGAAAATAATGTGTTAACAATGTGGACATTAGAAAAATACACATGAAAAAGGCATACTTTAAAAAAAAAAAGTGTGCAGAAATATGCTTCAGTCAATGGGAGCAGATTGCATACTTTTGAATGTGCACCCAGGTATGTACCCAGCTATATTGTGATTTTCATGAGGGGGAAAAGAAAATAAATAACTAAAAAAGCTTGCAATCTGATACAGACAGAAGTAGGACCAAGCTCCAACCTCCAAGGAGGAACTTGGAGAACCTTCGTGAGCTTGAGTGTTGTTGCTTTCCACATCCCAAAATTTGGGACTTTAACATAGAGTACCATAAAAAAGGATAGAAGCATTTGAAATGTGAATTTAACTGCACAGGATGTTATGAATTTCATGGACCGAGAGGGTGACCAACAAAGAAGTATTAAAGAAAATGTATAAAGATTAAGAAAGTATAAAACACATAAAATGCAGAAAACTAGACTATTTTGGACATATAATGAGAGATGAAAGCTATAGACTGTTGTAGCTGATTATAGAAGGGAAAATAGATGGGGAAAGAAGTGTAAGAAGAAGAAGGTCTTGGCTGCAAAACCTTCAAGAATGTGTTTGGGGCAGTGGAGGCTGGTGACTCCTATTTTGGTGGGGCTCCTAACCCATTGCAACTTTTATTTGGAGCTTTATAGGTGCTATCCCTGGTGCTCCATGGTGGTGAACCTATTTTGGGTATAGAGTTCAGCACTATGGATAGCTCCTATAAAGCTCCAAATAAAAGCTGCAATGAATAATAGAATCAGAGAATCATAGAAAAGTAGATTTGGAAGGGGCCTACAAGGCCATCGAGTCCAACCCCCTGCTCAATGCAGGAATCCAGGTCAAAGCATCCCTGACAGATGGCTGTCCAGCTGCACCTTGAATACCTCTGGAGTGGGAGAGCCCACCACCTCCCTAGGTAGTTGGTTCCATTGTCTTATTGCTCTGACAGTCAGGAAATTTTTCCTGATGTTTAGGTGGAATCTAGGTTCTTGTAACTTGAGCCCATTATTCCGTGTCCTGCAAACTGGGATGATCGAGAAGAGATCCTGGCCCTCCTCTGTGTGACATCCCTTCAAGTACTGGAAGAGTGCGATCATATCTCCCCTCAGTCTCCTCTTCTGAAGGCTAAACATGCCCAGTTCTTTCAGTCTCTCCTCATAGGGCCTTGTTTCCAGTCCCTTTATCATCCTTGTTGCCTGCCTCTGAACCCTCTCCAGTTTGTCTACGTCCTTCTTAAAGTGTGGTGCCCAGAACTGGACGCAGTACTCAAGATGAGGCCTAACCAGTGCTGAGTAAAGGGGAATTATCACTTCACGCGATTTGGAAGCTATACTTCTATTAATGCAGCCCCAAATAGCATTTGCCTTCTTTGCAGCCACATCGCATTGCTGGCTCATATTCAGTTTGTGATCCACCACAATTCCAAGATCCTTCTCACTCGTAGTATTTTTGAGCCAAGTGTCCCCCATTCTGTAACTGTGTATTTGGTTTCCTTTCCCTAGGTGCAGCACTTGGCATTTATCCCTATTAAATTGCATTCTGTTGTTTTCGGCCCAGCGCTCCAGCCTATCGAGGTAGCTTTGAATTTTGTTTCTGTCTTCCAGAGTATTCCACCCAACTTTGTGTCATCTGCAAATTTGATAAGCATTCCCTGTACCTCCTCATCCAAGTCATTAACAAAATGTTGAAGAGCACTGGGCCCAGGACTGAGCCCTGTCATCATCATCAGGCGATCACTCGTGACCGAGTAGATTGTCTTCCAGGATAAAAATTTACAAAAAGGAAATTTTGAAAGGGGGAAATTCTAAATAAAATTGTGTAGACTCTAGCGATGGGTCCGTAAGTGAATGTGGAGGCCAATTCTAGATCCACACAGCTTCCCACAGTGAGGACACAGGTTACCAGATGGAAGATGGTCTTGTAAAGGATTCGTTTGACATGCTTTTCGCTAGCACGTTTTCTCCCTTTCACCTTGCACTCGGGCTTCTTCAAGTCCATAGAACCTTTGTGAAAGGCCTACCTCCAGTTAGATCGTTCATGGGCCAAGCTTCCCAGTTTTCGATGTTTATATTGCATTTTTTTAGATTAGCCTTAAGAACATCTTTAAACGTCTTATATTGACCACCGATATTCCGCTTTCCATCCTTGAGTTGGGAATAAAGTAACTGCTTTGGGAGATGGCAGTCAGACATTCGAACAACATGACCGATCCACTGAAGTTGGCATTGAAGGATCATTTTTCAATGCTAGTAGTCTTTGCTTCTTCCAGTACACTGACATTTGTTCGCCTATCTTCCAAGTAATTCGCAGGATTTTCTGGAGGCAACGTTGATAAAATCTTTCAAGGAGTTGGAGGTGACGTTTATAGATAGTCCATGTTTCACAGGCATACAATAAAGTTGGCAATACAATGGCTTCATAAACCAGTGTTTTGGTCTTCTTACAAATATCCCGATCCGTGAACAATCTATGTTTCATTCGAGAAAACGCGGCACTTGCGGAGCTCAAATTATGCTGGATTTCACTGTCGATGTTACCTCTCCCCAGTTTGAGAAGGAACCATTGATAAGCACTCTTTGAGTCCGATTCTGTAGCCAATTGTGGATCCACCTGATAGTTGTTCCATCTAGCCCACTTTTAGCTAGCTTGCTAATCAGGATATCATGAGGCACTTTGTCGAAAGCTTTGCTGAAGTCCAGATATATGATGTCCACAGCATTCCCACAGTCCACAAGGGAGGTTACCCGATCAAAAAATGGATTGGGAGCCCCACCAAAATAGGAGTCACCAGCCTCCCTGTTTGGGTGCAGTACAATATCATTGTTTAGAGTGGCCATATCTAAAGATTGTTTAGGCATGTGATGATGTCCTACCCTAGTAGCAGAGGGACAACAAGAAGAAGAAATTTGGGAACATCCCTAGATTCAATGTACAGTCTCTCTCTCTCTCTGTCTCTCTGTCTCTCTCTCTCTCTCTCAACACTCTTTGAACTATAAAAGTGACCTTGAATAATGATGATGATGATGATGATGATGATGATGATGATGATGATCATCATCATCATCATCATCATCATCATCATCATCATCTATATTGTTATTCTTGGTAACACACTGCTGTCTTTGTGCATTTTGCCCTCATTTTGCAAGCATCATTAATTGCCATTTTACTTTTTGAAAAGAAGCACACAGAGACACAGGGGCCACTCTCTTATATACGTCTTTAAAAATAAATAAATAAATAAATAAATATCTTGACACTTGTGTTTATAACCCTCTCCTGTGGGACATAGATTTGATAACGGAAGAGCTTTTGAGAGTGTTAGGACATAGGACAGCTTATATCACAGGACAATGATCAAGTGTTCTTTTCTCCTGGGTCGACATTCAGAAGAGTAAAAAAGGAGCTTTAAGATTACAGCTCTTCACTAGATCCCTGGAGAGGAAATGAATGAAGGTTGCTCACTGTTTTTGTTTGAGGAATAGAGAACCATCGAGTCAATTCATTCAAATCACACACACACACACACACACACACACACTGAAATGCCCCCTATTGCAAAGAAGGGAGAGGGTGGTCTTTCCACCCCCAGTACACTCTTAACTCCCTCTCTCTGACAATTTGCAGTGGGCATCTTGGTTCTTTGATTCTAGATTTCAAGGGTACCTAAATGCATCCCCTGAAGGGGAAAAATAATTGCAGAGGTTGCCATGGCTACTCTCACTGATGAGAAATACTGGGAAGCATGTCCATTCAGGTAGTAGGTTACTAAAAAAAATATGTATTACTCAAAATTTGATGAAACACTGGGACAGTTCATTAACCTTGTCACTAAAGGCCCAAGATAAGCCAGGAATTTGGCAAAATATGTCATATATTCATTTGCAGTCACAGTGGTAGTACTCCCTGAGGTGGTAAACTTGAGTCTGGACTGTACCACTGCTAGGGATGGGTGAGAACTTTGTTTCAGTTCAGTTTTGATAAGAATTTGCCAACATTCGCAAAGTTCTCCATATTCAATACGAAAAGGATTTGAGATTTTTTTAAAAGAAAAAATGAATGTGAAAGAAACCAAAACTGACAGATTGGTCCAGCCAGCCCAGGGCTTTGAGTGCTTTGCTCTTACGTGACTGGCTTTGAATCCCTGTGTGTATTCAAATCATATTGGTCTTTAATTAGGTTTGCAACCTCTCTTCTTCTTCTTCTTCTTCTTCTTCTTCTTCTTCTTCTTCTTCTTCTTCTCCTTCTCCTTCTCCTCCTCCTCCTCAATCCTAACTGTATAGTTTGGATCCAGACATATTCCTGCTTAAAGTAGACCCACTGGAATAAATAACATTTAGTTTAGTCATGACTCCCACTGATGTCAGTGGATCTACTCTAAGCAGGACTGAGTCTGGATTCTTTGCTCCAGTTGGTGGATCTTGGGGTTCAAGTTATATCTATATCTATAGCCTAAAGTCTGTCCACCTCTGCAATAAAAGAGGGAAATTTGTGAATCCATACTTTATATATACCTGTCATATATTCCTTATTCTGGGGGCAAATAACTGGTGGGGAGCTATCACCATCAGGCCCCATTTGTGAGCTTCCAAGAGGCCATCTGGCTCTCCAGTGTTGAAGACAAATTGAATTGTGTGCAGAAATTCATTGCAGAAAGATATATTTTTTAAAAAAATGGAGAAAGAAAGAGAGGAGCTGCTGATAAATATCTCTATAAGAAAAAGAATGAAACAACAAGGAGCTGTCTCTACCATATAATGGAATCAGATAATATTACCTTGAAAACAAGGTGGCTCTTTTCTCCAAGACAGAGTGCCATTCTAACTGTACATTAAGTAAATGCCACAATTTCATCTCAAGTACAGAATAGAAGCTATAATGGACCATTTTAATTTCAAGGATCCACCGTGGAGGTGTCCCGAGACTGACGGCTCTTGGAACTCTGCCTCTAAGTTCTTTTATTGTGCAAGGAGCGTTCTTGGCAAAATGTCATCCCTTGTGTCACCTTGTTATTGTTACCACTCCGAGGGTTCTCCTGCGGCGAGCTGCATGTGGGGAAGACACGCAGGAAGACGCAAATGTGCTTAACAAATGTTTAGAAAGAAACATCTCTTTGTTGTTGTTTCCCCTCATTGTTTAGAAAATCCTCAGGGCATTATTGTTGGTCTCATCAGCATGTACAGAATACGTGTGTGTGTGTGTGTGTGTGTGTGTGGTGTGGTGTGTATGTGTGTGCTGTCAGCGGATTTGTGAAGTCATATCACAATATATTCCACTGGTGATTGGGATGAAGAGAAACCTGCAATGGATTCAGAATGGGATCAGATTTGGTGAATCTGACCCACGGATTCTGCTGCAGACTGACTTTTTCCAAGTCCTGCAGATTCTGTGGATTTGTGAACCTTTTCTTTTTTATTATTATTATTATTACCTTTTTGGGATTTGCACTAATGAGCACTTGCACAAGTGCACATTGTTGCCGATGCACATACAAGGGTGCATTTTCACACAAACAACATTCTGGCACAAAAACTCTGATTCCGTCAATGAATGAACGGAAGAATGGAATATCCCTGACAATCTGCAAAATAACAGACAGAATGCATTTAACAAAATCCATACGGCCCTGCTGATACCAGGCCTGGTCTTTCCCACGGCTCCCTGAGCTGGCACTGACAATATCGAGCCATTTTTGTTCTTTGTTTTGTTTCTGGGTTTCTAACCCCCCCCCCCCCCGCTCTTCACCCTACCTCCTGTTTCCCTAACATCCACCCTAATGAAGAATTCTGGAAAACTTGAAAGCTTCTTCACTATTTGGGTGGCATTTTGGTTGGTCCCAGTCAAGGCACTGGCCAACTCTTGGACTGTGTTTTCTTCTGGACCAACATGGCTTCTTTTGCTTTTTATGTGTCTTCCCGCTCCCCGCCCCCATGTCAGGACTTGAACGACAGCCAGCCTCAAGCTAGTGACCTGGGGGATGTTGAGTGCAGATTGCAGCAATTGTAGAGAAGCCAGTCACACAACCCAAGGAAGCCTTCTCACACTAATAGGCCACTGCAGAGTCAGCTGATACACCTCCCTCTGTTTTGTTTGTATAAAACAGCACTCACTAGCTAATCTCCTAACAATCCTAATATAATCTCTCGACTCTCTCCAGCCAGCTCTACAGACTTCTCACACACTCCTCTCTCTTCTCCACGCACTCCTCTCTAAACAGCACTGCCCACAATTTATATAACAAAGACTTTACCTTCCCCTTCTCATTCTCTCAGCCAATCATGTCACATATGCAAATAGACCCTTCTTCCTGCCCATCATTTCTCACATACCTAACGCACATAGATGCCGCACGAATGCATACTTCTAATCATATACTCAGCACCAGAACATATTATCATACATATATACACTTTAAATTTACCCCAAATAACACAACATCACAGGAGTCATATGGAAAGCTGGGAAATGACCAAACAATTATGGATGTAGTAGAAATTAGTTCAGTTCATTTTTTTTTTTAAAAAAAGCAGGATGTTACCCAGTTGCACCTTCCAGACTAACAGAGACTCAGACACAATCTGCAGTCAAAGTCTGTAAATTTCTGAGCTGGCAAGCGATTCATGAACCAAAACAACAACAACAACAACACACAAATGAAAAAATGGTGTTCGGCAGCATGTGTGCATTTCAAAATGAGTACATTTTTAAAATGTGCACAAATACACTTCAATCATGAGAGAAGCAGGGCCGGTGCTACCATTAGGCCAACTAGGCAGCTGCCTAGGCGCAGGGCTAAAGGGGGCACCAGAAACGTCTTGGGGGAAAAATACAGCACTCTCAAGTGGAAGGGGTGGCGCTAATATCTGATCTTGCCTAGGGCACCAAACGGCCTTGCCCGTCCTGGAGAGAAGAATGTGTACATTTTTTAAAATGTGCACAATTGATTGTACATTTGGGGGAAATGTGCATGGAATACTGATGGATTGTCCATTGGAAAAGGAAAAAAAATCACAAAAGCTCACAAGCTGGTACAGACTTTAGTCAAACGAGCTTCGAGATGTAAGTCGGAGAACTTCAGCAAGCTTGAGTTTTGCTGATTCACACATCCCTAGAAACAAGTGGTGGTTGGGGGATTAGGGTGGGGCCAAGGAAAATGGGTGGTGGCCATCTGGAGAACCCCCGGAGGGGGCATCTTGGACCCAAGTGGACCAATTTGGCCACTTGAAAAATAGCTGTTGAACAATCCCTGGTTTACTTGCTGATCTAAATAACATTGAGACCAAAAGGTTGACTTGCGATTCTAATATATTTCTGATATTATTATCAAGTGAAATTAGTGTACATCAGAGGGAGAGGCTCTATGGGACAGTCAGTTTCCTCCCCAAATAGGTGATTAGGACATTTTGATTGGAATGGCTTTAGATAGCCAATCAGATATTATGAGGGTGGTGCCAGCCGGTGTCGTGCCTGGCTCTCTACCCTGGCCCAGGACGATTCCTCCTCAAATGTGGATCTATACCTCCCAGAGCCAGGGGACACTGGGAAGCAGATGCAGCACTCCCTGAGACCCAGGTTAGTGGATGCCATTTTTAAAATTATTTATTCATCACATGGAACGCAAGGTGGCTACATGCAATCCCCAGGTGGTCTCTCCTCCAGCAACTGACCAGACCCAGACCTGCTTAGTTTCAGCATGGTGGCTGCCTCATGTGCTTTCAGACCATACCCTAGGACCTACGATTATTGTAGACAACACTGAGCTAGATGGACCAATGGCCTGGCTCAATATAGGGCAGCTTCCTCTGTTTCTGAATGTGACACCATGACTGTGCCCCATTATTTGGAGCCACCCCAACTTTTCCCCCCATTCAAGCGAAAATAAAATGCAAGTCTTCTCTCCCCACCCTCTGTTATTCCATCCCAGTGGAATAATTCTGTGCCTTATCTTTGTACGTAAGTGTTTTGCGATATGTCAGTTACCAAATAGTATTGCAAGGCAAGACTGCACTGTTTTGGTTCTTCACTAAGATAAAGAAACAGCAAGAAACAGCAAGAGAGGATGGCTATGAATGTTGAATTGCAGTCTGATAACTAATACAAAAAATGTTCCCCTCTTGGACTTCTAACTGAAGGTCAAGTATTTCTGTTTTTTGTTTCATCCACAGGACTCTCTATTTTAAATGGGTAGGAATTGCCCCAGCATGGAAATTGAACACACTTCATAATCTTGGCCTAGCTGTGGAAAGGGACACAGTAGGACTATCAGGGTGGGGGGTACCATCACTTTCAAGCACACCTCATGAGAGCCAGACCCTTAAAAAAAATCTGGTCCACTTGGGTCCCAAGATGCCACTCGGGGTTTCTCCAGATGGCCACACCCATTTGTCCTTGGCCCCACCCTAATCCCCAACCACCACTTGTTCTTAGGGAGTGTAGAATCAGCAAAACTCAGCTTGCTGAAGTTCTCCGACTTACATCTCGAAGCTCGTTTTGACTAAAGTTCTGTACCAGCTTGCGAGCTTGTGATTTTTTTTCTTTCCACATGAAAAAAAATGTTTGAACTAAGCTTGAATAATAGTAATTTGAACTACTGTAGCATGCGCTAGGGGAGATACCTCTCTGAAGAGTGTTCATAAAGTTCAGATGGTTCATACTGCTGAAGACAAGCTGTTGAGTAGAGCCAGTTATAGGGCGGTTCGTACGACCCAGGCGGTGAGCGGGGGAGGCACCACGGGGCTGCCTGCGGGGTCCGGCGGGGCGCTGCAGACGACCTGCGCCCCATATGCGTGGGCGGACCCCGGTGGAGCCGGTAGTCCCTGCACCGCAGTGTGGGCCTCCCGGTGCTAGGGGGCAGGGGCTTGGGATGCCCAGCCCCAGGGGGGCCGTTTGCCCCTACAGGCTGGAGCGGCCGCAGCCCGGCCGCTCTGGGCTGCCACCTCTGCAGCCCCCGTGGGACAGCTGCCTGCTGTTTTCATGGCAGAGTGGCCACCCGTGGTAGGGGCTTACCCCTCTACCATCCATGGTCACTTTGCATGCGTCCCGCACGCGGCCATCCTGGGGGGCACCCCCGGTCAGCGTTCGCATGACACAGGAACCACGGGGGACCTCTGCTCCCCCACTGTTCCCGTGTCATGTGAACACACCCATAGGGAGCATGTGACACATGCTTACAACAGCTTTACTGGTTACTGGTCCATTTCTGAGCATAATTCAAAGTGTGGGTTAAGATCTATCAAACCCTAAAAAGCTTGGGACCAGGTTACCTGAAGGTAACCTTTCCTTCTCCCCTTTGAACCTGCCTGGGTTTTGAAGTCTTTACATGAAGCCTTTCTTTCTGTCTCATTAACATCTGAAGGGTGTGCACCTCCCCACCTTTGAACCTGCCTGGGTTTTGACATCTTTGAGAGAAACCTTTCTCTCTGCCCCATTAACTCCGGAAGGGTGTTTAGCCACTTTAGCAGGCCCTTGAGAGAGGGCTTTTAGGTGGCTGCACCTTGTTGCTCTTGCTTGATTGTTCAGTGGCTTTTGATACCATTGACCTGTGGTAGGGTTACAAACTTTGTGATTGAAAGCTAGGAATGGGGGGGGGGGATTCATTTATTCCACATTTTTATGTGGTTACCCAGTTCTCATTTTACATTTTGAACCACTATGCAAACCAAAATTCAGATATTTTTCATAACTCACATTTCTGAATTCTGAGTTCTCAAAAAAAATATATTAAAAAAATGCATACCAAAATGTGTATATTCAGCAAAATAATGTTAAAATGCATTACAGTCATGCCTTGGATTGAGAGCATAATTCGTTCCGGAAACATGCTTGTAATCCAAAACACTCTTATATCAAAACAAAATCCCCCCAAAAAATTTGTACAGAGATTTTTAATTTAAGCCATACTACAGTACTTGTATTGCAAGACGTCACTTGTATATCAAGTAAAAAAAAATTAAATAAATATTTAAAAATTTGCTTGTCTTGCAAAACGCTCTCAAACCAGGTTACTTGCAATCCAAGGTATTACTGTATATTAGGAGAATTGCTTGCCATAAAAAAAGTGTCTATTAGGCAAAAAACACATTCTGAGAAATGCACACAAAAATGTTCATGAAGTTTTAAGAGAACTTAAAAAATATATCTCAACGTTCAAGATCAACTTGACTTAATAATGGAAAATTGAGTTTCCATTAAGGATGGAAAACTGAGAGAAACCAAGACTGACAGATTTGTCCATCCCTGTTGAAAACTGTGTTTCTAATGGGACAGAGCAGTGCAGCAAAACTGCAGGACAATCCACTGGAATCTGTCAATTCCCAGTAGAAATAGGCATTGGCAAGGAAGCTGCGCTGATCAATTCAGCCCAGTCACACAGCTGCATCAAAGAGAACTAGGCCACTGACTAGTGAATTTCTCAAGGGAGCTTTCCATACTTCTCTAATTCAGATTTGTAGCTCCATCTGCCCACAGTTCTTAACTGGTAAATACAAATTTGCAGAGTTCAGAGTTCAATGCATTTAGAACCATGGATTCACATTCCAGCGTAGATACTTAGACACTCCAAGGATATTTTTTGGAGGAGGAGGAGGAGGAGGAGGAGGAGGAGAGGAGGAGGAAGAGAGGAGAGAAGAAGAAGAAGAAGAGAGAAAGAAGAGAAGAAGAGAAAGAAGAAGAGAAGAAGAAGAAAGAAGAAGAAGAAGAAGAAGAAGAAGAAGAAGAAGAAGAAGAAGAAGAAGAAGAAGAAGAAGAAGAAGAAGAAGATAGAAGAAGAAGAGAAGAAGAAGAAAAGAAGAAGGAAGAAGAAGAAGAAGAA
>JAHFWL010001517.1:0-41264 GCA_021292165.1 Shinisaurus crocodilurus
GATTGCAGCCTTAGAGTAGTAGTAGTAGTAGTTTATTATCATTATCATCATCATTATTTTTTTTAATTCATGTGTCACTTCCTACCACAAAAGCAGAGCCTTTTCTAGAAGTCCACCTGAACTTTCCAGTTTGTAATGTATAAATGGAACACTGCCTTTCTGTATATATTAGAGATGCTGATATCTGATCATTTTTCGTTGCCAGCTTGCCTAAGCAAAACTTTGATCCTAGGTCTTTGTAAGCTTTACTTTCCAAATGCAAAATTCCAGCGACATTAAAGGGAAAACTGAGATAGAAACAGGTATTTATTTCAAGCCAAAATGAGTGGTGGGAATCAGCCTACAGGCTTTATCCTTCAAATACAACGTACTACACAGCCTTTCTATCATCTTATTGTCATAGAGAGCATTCAATTCCGTAACACTTGTGATCAAAGCATTGTGCTGGACGGTAAGGTCTGTCTGCACTGAAAGTGAACTACCCTTTTGCTGCAGGGCTGATTCACCGCGTTGGATTTCATCCTGAGATGGTATGAATCTAGTTATCTGCTTCTCCAGTTAGAACTGGAATTGGATCCTGTTTCACATGCTGTTGGGTTATACTGGGACAGCTGGGCAGTGAATGACTAGGGATGCCTAGCCATGATTTTCAATTTCCAAGATCCTTGCCATGCCTTCTTTGCTTTGTTGTAATTTCTGCATAACTGAACAACTGCATATTCCTCCTACCTTTCTGCCTTTTCCACCATGGTGCAACTTCATTTTCACAACTGTATGATTCATGTTTGTTTAAAAAAAAAAAAAATTAAAATCATGTAGCCCTATCCTCTGTTTTCTAATTAGTAACCAACCAATAAGAGGTGTGGTCTTCTTTTCCCATGACTTATGTTTGTTTTTGCATTTTTTAATATCTAATTCCAGCTTATTCTGCAGAATCTAACCCAGAAGAAAATAAATAAATAAATAACAATAAGCTTTAAACCCTATCTTTTTGAATGAGAGAGAATGCTGACAACCATGGCACATAATCATGTCATCAAGTTTCCATGACTTCTCTCTGCAAATGGGGCAGTGGAAGTGGAAACTGGGAAAATGTCCCCCTCCATTCATTCATTACATTTCTATTCCACCCAATAGCCAAAGCTCTCTGGGTGATTTACAGAGATTAAACCCTAAAAATACAATTAAAAATATAATATTAAACCATTTGCATACAAAAATATAAAACAATTTAATCACACACTTGTCACTTTTTAGTTGTGTGTGTGTGATAGTTATCTGCATAGATTTCATAGATAACAGAGTTGGAAGGAGCCTACAAGGCTATCGAGTCCAACCCCCTGCTCAATGCAGGAAACTAGAGGAGAGATCTCCCATCCAAGTAATAACCAGGCTTGACCCTGCTTAGCTTTCCACGCTCAGACAAGCTGAGCCAGCATAAGCCACAGGCCTGTGATATACACTATACAGTCACATTAGCATTGCTAGTAGAAATCCAAAGATGACACATGAACTGTTGTAAACCGCCCAGAGAGCTTCGGCTATTGGGCGGTATAAAAATGTATTAAATAAATAAATAATAAATAAATAAATGAATGAATTAGTGGTGGTTTTGAAAAAAGGCAATTATTATCCCGCCTTGCATCAGTGAAACGTCATTGTTTGCCTGTTGTTGTATGTCTCTTGGAATGAAAAGTTATGTGTTTGTTACATGAAGAAAAAAAAATAAAGTGCGGAACTCAAGTAAGACTACTATCCCCCTCTCATACATTGCAGTATATTTTCTTCTTTATGAAGGACCAAGTGGGACCTGCAACAAAATGTACTATTGTTCAGGGTTCCAGCCTGCCATGCCCTCTTCCAGAATATTCCATTCCATTCCATTCCTTCCCCAACCCCGTTTTCCATTCTTCCCCCCTCCCCCCTCCCCAGATATTCTGCATTCTGTGGCCACTGAGCATGCTGGTTTGGGAAGGGGTTGCCTCCCATTCCACGCTAAAGTTTTTTTGTGTTTTTTTGGTACTTTGAAAACCTTGGGGCTGCTTAAGCATGCTGATACCTCCCTCTTGTTTATCTGTAGCCCCATTTGGGCTACAATCCTGACATCACTCACCAGCTGAGTGCACTCTTAGAGGGAGTGATGTGCATTTCTCTCCAACATTGGATTGCAATCTCAAATTTGTTATTATGTTTAAAGGGACAAACCAATTTTGACTGGTAAAAGTCTAGCTTCAGCAGCAAGCTTTCTTCCCCTACCCCCAATAAAGTTTGAAGTCTTGATTGTGTGATGGGACAGCTCTGGGAAGCTACTTGCTCCTCCACTCCTCAAGAAGAATGAGCATCTTTTGCAACTGATTGCATTATAACACCAGGCCAGGGTATGTTTCAAAGATGCCCCTTTGCTTTCAGTGTGAATGATATGATACCAGGCAGGAAGAGTGGGCTGCATGTGGGCTACAGTTTAGACAAAGTAGGTTGGATGCATATATTACAGATGCCACAAATCAGCAGTGACCTGCAATAAATGCCTAGTTCAGACATTGACTTTGGTGTTTAGCATGCTGGAGGGTTATTAATAGAATTTGCTAATGGGGAAAATTGCTTTTCATTCATCAGATCATTATATATGTATGCTAAAAACCTTACATTTAGTTTTATGCTTTAAAAAAAATTAAGAAGTTTATTACAGAACAAATTGAACAAGTTTTCCTGGAGGCCCAGGAATGAATTAATTATATAAATCCATGGTTAGATCTAAAACCAGCACAGAAAGGGAACAGACATGCTAACATTATACATAAGTACACACACACACACCTTAGCATCAGTTCAGATATTAATGAACGATCTCTCCTTGCTTGACTAACATTTGACAGCTCACTACTCAAACTATGAACTGCCATTGTTGAAATTATTGTTTGTGACTCTGATGCTTTAAAACCACAGTCAGTGGTGTTTGCTCTGTGACGGCTCTCCTGAACATGGAGTTCATCACTTGATAAAATCACTGAGTGCATATGTGAATAGGGCCCTTGTCAAGGTTCCGCTACTGCAGGGACCCCTTGATCTGCCTTTGGGAGATCTCTGCCTCTTCCCAAAGCCTCTCCCTCTCTAGGTCATCAAGTCCTTTGCCTGCTTCCAGTAACGTGGGTGTAGGCTGTAGACGTGGTGAATAAGTCACTCCAAACTCCAGGGTAAACAACAACACTTTACTATTAATATTAGGGTTTTTACTTATTAGAGTGGTTATAATCCAAAAGCAAGTATGATAAAATAAAACAAACAAACAAACAAACAAACAATCCAAGGTTCACTAGTATAACTTCAGACTACCTATTTCCTATGCAGTCAGTTTCTCTTTCTCTCCTTCTCTCTGCTGTTTCTCTGCTGCTGCTTCTAGCTCTCTCTCAGCACACACACTGCTAGCTGGCCACACCCCACATATATAGCCTTCCCAGGAATGGAAGGTTATAATCATGTGACCTTGAATAGGAGATCTAGTTCTTAACTTCTATTGGGTAAACCAAAACTCTCAAACTCCCCCTCCCATCCAAGTGTTTGGGCCTTCAGGCTTCAACAAACTGAAGCCTGTGTAGGCCTCAACAAACTCAATCCTGTGTAGGCCTCAATCCATCACAGCCCTACATTTTATAGCCCTTATGCCATTGTCATCATAGCTCTAGCTAACTGTTAATGTAATGATTGGTTAGCAAAGTATTACTGTAAGTGGCACAGCTGTACATACAAATTCCTGTGTATTTGGAAAGAAATCTGCTTTGGAACTCCATCAGAAAACACGTTCTTTATGTTTTTGATTGTGTACAAAGTTGTTGCCACTGAAAATTGTTAGGGCCTTCAAGGTGATGATCTTAAGCTTGAAATTGCATTTGGGCAACTGCGCACTACAGTGTTATTGGATAATAACATTATTCATCAGTCCAATATCTACAAGTGGATAAAGGCAATCAATATTACCCATTCAGAAGTAGGGGAAAGACCACAGAGGACATCACTTGCGAGTGTATGGGTGAGATAAAGAAGAGTCAGACACAGAGTATATGGTTTCAAATCAGGGCCACATTTATTGAATTGAAGATCTGTGAAGGGCGAAGTGCGGTACTAACCTAGCCCGGCCATTGGCCGGAAAAAACCAATATTTGGGCGAATACATCCTAACCGCACCAGAGGCGGGTTGGTCCGCCCCCGGCCAGTTGTCCCCCATGTGGAGCTGGAGGGCTTTACCATCGTCGCCTTACTTTGACGCCTCCAGGCACCCAATGTAGGCGAGAAAGGCAAAACCCCAAAGACGTCCCAATCTCCCTCCTGCTAAGCCTCAGGGCATTAGCGAGGGCAGCCTTGGGTAAACGTCAGTCACCTTGAAAGGTGCCACTGGATGATCACCATAAGCTTAAGCCATACTGCCTAATCCCGCACTTCCCGCAAATGCGACCAATTTAGCTATGATCCCCCTGGTGGGATCAAGATCGAATTCAAAAATTTTCCTACCCTGATTCACAGTGTAGAGTAGGCGAAACCCGCCCATTGCCCTGGCCAATTGAGACAATGAGCCAAAATTCCTACTCAGCCCCCGTTAATGGGCGACCAGAGGAGCCTACACTGCTAACAGGGCGGGATGGGAGGGAGCCGGAAAACAGCAGCAAAAGAGATCGTGGGCGGAAACCCAGGTGCCTAAATAAGCCCTTTCCTGTGTCCCCGCCCTAGTTGAGCCATTGGCTCAGTACCTGTGACCAACCTGACCTGTTACCTGACTCCTCTCTCCTCCCCCACTCGCAAATCTTCTCCCTGGCCCCAGATGAGGGGCCAGTGGAAGTCTGTTTTCACAACAGTTTGATATTTCTAGATGGTAAAGAATACAAAGTCCTGGCATTATCTTAGAGCCATTCCTGGTACTACTGATGCTGCTTACCTGCTCAATGCTTACCTGACAAGCCTTAATGTGAGTGATCACAGATTATATTTTCCTATGACATGATCTAATCGGTAAAGAATATTAGGCTGGACCAAGTGATCTCAGGTCTCATCTAGCTCTACCGTTCTATTACCAAACACATCAAAAATAACCAATGTGGTGAGGTGATAGATCACTGGAACTTGGCAGACAGTCTAAACATGGGAATGAAAAAAGCAATATTTTTTTTTAAAAAAAACCTCACAAAAAACCAACCCCAAACAGATGGATTTTGATAAGAAAAATCTGTAATTTCTGCCATGCAGTGGACTTTTCCATCCACTGTGAAGCAAGGGGGTCTTCCGTTCCTCCCCTGCACAAACTATGGTTTTTGCCATCTAGTGGCAAGTAAAGAAAAAGACTAATCTTTTTGAGACAGTCTGCCTCATCAGCATTGTCTCTTTGCCTTAGCTACACAATCAGTTTGGACACTTTGGGCCCAATTTGGGGATGGTTCACCTGCTATTTCAGCAGCCCCACTGTGTTTCCAGCTGTTGCAGAGTGAATGATGGCAACTGGGACAAAAAACCCAAGGCTGTTACTCAGAGACATAACCTTACAAGTAAAGCATCAGAGATAGCAATCAATGATAAATAAATGTTCTGTATAAAAATTGAATGGCAAAATTCACATTGGGAGAACATGCATTACATGCATTTCAATAGAACAAAAATTATGGCTGTTTAAAATAACTGATTCTTTAAAAGAAAAGGTGATTGCTTTTGTATTATTTTGAATCATAGATTATTGTATCTCATGTTTCACTTCGGGGATTATGTTATGTGTGTGGGGGTTTTTTATGGATAACCTCCTTCTTTTTTGTATTGCAGTACTAGATATAATTGGAGACTGGGGCTTTGACCATGGGACTAGTAAAGACGTGCAAACCTAGTGAGACTGGCAAGGAATTGAGCAGTGAATAGCAAGTTGAAGGAAAGAATGACCTTCCAGGTGAATAGGCTGCTTTAAAACCTTGCCCCCATCTGGTTAAGAAAATAGCTGCACTCAAAATGCTGCAGGACCAGGGAGTGGGGCACAGGGTACAGGCCTGGGAGCCTAATGCGGCTTGCCTGGGGTCCTCATCTGGCCCTCTGGGGTCCCCAGAAGCCATGCACCCTTCCCCTGACTACAATTGTTTGGTAGTATCCTGGCTTTTGTGCAGTTTTTCCCCCCATTCTAAAAGGCCTCTCCTAAAGCTAGGTCTCTGGCAGTAAGAGCTTTAAACTAAAATATGCTTGTATCTTTGGCTCCACCCTTTTGCCTTTGTCCACTGCGGGAATGTGGCACCCAAGATCTTTTCCAAAATGGAACTCGGCCCTTGGGCTGAAAGAGGTTCAACACCTCTGCTGTAGGAGCAAATGGAGAAATCATGATTTGTCAATTGATTGGACTGGGGTTGTTTGGTTTTTTTAATCTCCTGAGAGGTCTCCTGAATAGCTAGGCTTTGTAGCTGAAATAAGTGCTTACTCAACATGTAGTGCAATGCTATGCATGACTATTAAGAAAGAAAAAGTCCCAGTGTGCTCGGTGGGGCTTAATCCCAGGTAAGTGTGCATAGGATTGCAGACTTACTCTGATTGCAGATTTCATTTTATTTAAAGTCCTGTGCAATTCCATTTCCTAAAAGTACAATGATTACAGTACAAACATGGTTTTGGTTGCATGCACACCATGTCTGGCTGGCCACATGAGGAAGTGAGTACTGTGGTCAAGACAAACTAAGAGAGATACACTTCAAGTTTACAGAGATACACAAATAGTCATAATTGTTTCACTTTATTACCCCACACTTTGATTACAGCTAGCCAATTGATTTTAGCCAAACCAGAACTATATAACCAATACTTCTTTGTATTATTATTGTGGAACTGTGAAACATGATGACTACAGATCCACCATAGCATTTCCTCTGACTCAGTTAATATTAAAAAATCAATCATTTTACAAGATTGCATTCAAAGTTGTGATCAATATGCATACATATGAAGTTGAAAACGATGTACTGGAGTATGAATTATTTAGGGCTTCATGCAAAAGCCCTTAATGTTTAGTAACAGATTCATGCATGCACTACAAATATAACACAAGTCTTTTGTTAATTCGCGGGTAAAACCATATTCTTCCTCATTAATCTGAACAGCCAGGCTGCTGCTACAAACTGAAGAACCTAAAAAGGTGGTTAAAAAACAGGAGAAAACAGCTATATGTTGAATGATGTTTAACAACATTGCCACAATTCCTTCAGTGCTAAAGATAATAAACAGCCCCACTGCTCCCCAAAACTTAAATGAGTGATCCACCCTGTGCTTTGTGCACACTTATCTTGACATCAGAATGCTGATCTCAGCCCTCTTGAGCAGCAAGGAATTCCTCTCTGGCTACCACGAGTCCTGCCTCAGTGACAGTGGCTAGCACATTCTACACTCATTGGAATATCACCAAGATTTATTTATTTATTTATTTATTGTATTTTTAAATTGCCCATCTAGCTGGTACCCGGCCACTCTGGGCAATGTACAACATACAATAAAACAAAACAGATTAAAATACACTTAAAACAGTATAAAATGTTAAAATCTTAGCCCACCCCATATTCCCGCCTGAAAAGCCATGCTTTTAATGAACGGCGGAAGGTCATCAAGAGTGGGCATGGCAGAGGTCACTGGGGAAAGAGTTCCACAGTTTGGGGGCCGCCACAGAAAAGGCCCTCTTCCTAGTCCCCTCCAGCCTCAGCCTGGCTGCTCTGGCTGATGGGACAAGGAGAAGGCCGTCCATGGCGGATCTTGTTGAGCGGCCTACTTGATGTTGCTGGAGACTCTCCTTGAGAGTTGTTGTTGTTGTTGTTTCTCAAATGCTAGTAAAATATTACTAAAACAGGGTGTCAAACCTTTTTCAGCCTAAGGGCTGAGTTCCATCTCAGAGAAGTTCCCAGACGCTGCATTCCAGTGGTTGGTGGAGCTGAAGGCAAAAGGGGCAGGGGCAATGAAAAATGCCAGCCTATTTTAGCTTAAAGCTTTTACTGCCAGTAACCAAGTCTTAGGAGAGGCATTTCAACCTTTTACAATGGGGAAAGCTGCACAAAAGCTGGGAAACCTCCCAATGATTGGTGGTTGGGAGAAAGGGGTGTGGCTATCTGGGAATCTCGGAGGGCCAGATTAGGACCACAGGTGGATTGAACGTGGCCCCTGGGCCTGAGGCTCTGCACCCCTGGCCTAAATTACAGGATCACTGCAGAAAGCAAACACTTCACCATCTGTTTGTTTCCCATTGTATGTAGACATACCATGGAACCCCAGCCAGACTCAGCTCCCTGGAATGTGTACCTGTTTAAAACATATGCATTTTTGCCTCATGTATGCAATACAGTTTTGTAGAGACTTGGGGGGGGGGGAATTAGCATGCACCTAGTGTAAAGGTAATGTGTGAAGTAGCTCTTGCTCGGTGTACTGCGAAACACTGACACTATCATTCATAGCCAAAGAAAATATCATTCTTACTTCTACTGACATCAGTCCAGCAATAATTGAAATTAATAGCCAAGCATTTTCTTCATACCATATCCTGGTATCTTCCTCACAACCCTGAAAAAGCAAGCCTAGATTACATGAAAGTAATTTTTATTCCTGGATTTTTGCATTGCAAATGTGTTCATTTTAACCTGGGGTTGTAAATTATTGTTGGGGTGGGGGAGAAAGAGACTCCAAAGGGAATGGACAATGCTCCAAAAAAGGTAAATTTCTTCACGTATAAATGAATTTATAAATTATAGTGATTTTTGCAGGCAAAATATAACTGGGTCAATTGGCTCGAATTAGGTAATTTGCCAACTATTCTTGAATATGCACCTTTTAGGCAGAAGCACTGAACCTGGTCCCTTCCAGATGTTTTGTGCTACAACTTCCATAAGCCCTAGCCAGCATGACCAATTCTCCGGGATTATAAGAGTTGTATGAAGGGCTGTACAGATATACAGGCCTGTGGCTTATGCTGGAAAAAGCTGGTCATTTGAATCCATTGCAGATTTCTCTGACATCCCTAGTTGTATATCAAAAAAAACTAGAGGGCACCAGGTTGCTGACACCTGCTTTTAGGTATGGAGGAACATCTTTTACTTGCACTAAGCCCTTTGAATGGGATGAGCGGCAGCAAGTTAAAATAACCATGAAAAGATGCTGGGTAAAAACAACACACTCTTCTGGCCAGCAGAGTAACTGCACGGTGTCTGTATTCTCCTTTACAAGGCAGGACTTTCTCGAACACTGTTCTAGAAAAAACTTCCTTCTTTTTTCCTAGTGGCTTAACCACTATCCTATCTAAAGCACTTTAGAAAATTCTGGTCTTGGCCCCACACAAGTTACCAAACTACAAAGCTGCTGAGAACCTAAGAAACAACATGCTGCAATCCTAAACACACTGACCTGGGAGTAAACCCCACTGAACACAATGGGACTTACCGTACTTCTGAGTGAACATGCACAGGGCTGTCAAGCATCCCGTATGGTGCTCTCTCAACATGTAAGCTCCATTGTTTCTGGCTCAGGTGTTTCAGCAATGCCTTTCAACAGATCTTTCAACAGTTATAATAATGTGGGAGGAGGGTTGAGGTTAGGTTAGGTAAGGAAAACTGTGCTTTTGGCTTGGCTGCAAGTTTAACTGGTAGATTATTCAACTAAAGATTTATTTGAAGAATCTCTGGAGCATATTGTCATCAGAGGAGCTGAAGGTTAATGGTACTCATTTTTAATTTGAGGGTTATTTTTCTTCTGATACACTAGAAGAAAACTAGTAGGCCATATTTGGTCCCCCCCCCCCACAGCTGCACTCTGTGGGGTGCCATGCAGTCCATGGAGTGTACCTCCAAAATTAAAAAATTGGGAGTTTGCTGCTGAAATCTGGTGGCAAACTGGTCTGTAGCACTATGGAGCACTACAGGGGTTAAATTTTGCTTGTTTGCAATTTGACCCTTGTAGCAGTCCATACCACTACAGCCACCATCCCCCCCCCCCGCTGAATATGGCAGGGGTCCCACCAGAGGTGCAGCAGGCCACACGTTGCACACCCATGATGCAGGAGAGACATGAACAGAACTTCCAAAATCGTCTTCCTTGCTTAAAAGGAGTCGCAGGAGAAGGAGACTGGATTGGACTGCAAATGTGACACTGGAGGAGGGCTAACCCTTTCTCCCCGTTTCCCTGAAAAAAGAAAACAGATTCTGATATGGCTTGAAAACCAGTTAACTAAATTCCATATGTGGGGTGTGGGGTGGAATAAGACTTACCTTAGTGTATGTTGCATTTTTCACTGCATCACAAAACCACTTATTTGTCATAGATGTTGTGCAAGAACATGGTACTTGATTTGCATGTTCTTTATGCCCATTCCATTTCCAGTCTGTGAAATTATATCGCCCACAACACTGCAGCTGGGGCAGAAGGAGAGAAAGGGAAAGTGCCCAGAGTTATGAAGGTTATCAAGATGGTCAAGTCAACCAGTGTTATAAATTAGTATGGTAAAAACAATGATGATGCCCTCACATGTTGTTAAGAAATCCCCATTTGAAGAGAAGACAGGGGCAGTGCTACAGGGGTCCCCCCCCCCAGATACAGCTTTTATTATGCAATCATCCTGCTGCCTTCATTGAATTTTACACGGGGGTCCAGACAATGTCATCTTCCATTTGTAACCCTTTTGTTTTTCCCCACTGCTTTTTCCATCTTTTTTCTTACCAGAAAAAAAATCAGTTAGGGTGCAATCCAATCAGGATGCCCGTAACCCTCCAAACTTGGAGGATTATGGGCATCCTGTGCAGGGTGGAAGGAGTGCAGGGGCAAAGGTTGCCTCCACATTCCTCCTGCCCTATGACCAATCTCAGCCATCTAAGTGTGGCGCTTTGGAGCAGGAGGGAAGGAGGCCAAAGAGCCACCAGGATACATCATATCTTGGTGGCTCCAGTCTCCTCCCCTCTCCACCACCACCCGGAACGCCCCCAGAAGCCCTTCCCCAAGGTCACCCTCTGCCTCTCTGTTTATCCAACTTCAGAAATGGTTTTTCTGCCCTCTCACATGAGCAGAAGCTTCACTGAAATGTCCAAGCTGGGATCTCCCATGGCTATGCCCACCATTCGGGAACATGTGCTAAATGACTTTTTGAAGTGAGCACTTTAGGATTTGAGTATTTCATTAGATGCAGAAACTGATGCATGTGAGGCAAAAAAACTTCTACCACTGTGGCTTACCAAACGCTGAATGCCATTCAGAATATCCCACTGATGTTCCTTTTCAGTTAGATTTTTATTCCCGTAGTTAGAAATAAGTTCATCCATCTGAACTTTCCACAAGTTATCAATCTGTTCACAGAGAGTGTCAATAAGTCAGTTAGTATGTTTTTATTTTTATCATTTGCAAACATTGCAGCCATCTGTTAGCATCAGTAGTAATATAAAAACATTTAAAGTGAGACTCCATTGGGATAGTTAACAAGCGTCTCTCTGTAGCATGGATTACAGTAATACCTTGGATTGCAAGTAACTTGGTTTGAGAGCGTTTTGCAAGACAAGCACATTTTTAAATATTTATTTATTTATTTTTTACTTGATATACAAGCGACGTCTTGCAATACAAGTACTGTAGTACGACTTAAATTAAAAATCTCTGTACAATTTTTTTGGGGGGAATTTCGTTTTGATATAAGAGTGTTTTGGATTACAAGCACGTTTCCGGAACGAATTATGCTCTCAATCCAAGGCATGACTGTATATGGACCAGGATCCAAAGAGCTCCCTAGGATCACACAAATGTACACGCATGTGCATTGAGGAGGCTTCCTTTTATCAGATTGTGAACCCTTCTGTTATGTCACTCACAACGTTCCCCTGAGTTTCAGGAGCAGCTCACTAGGCGGTGAAGGACATTTTTCATAAGCGGGAGCTGTGCTTGCAGCAGCACTCCCAGCACAACCCTTTGAATCCCCTTGGCTCTGGATGGGAAGTGCTGTGAATGCAGCGAATACTGGAGGAAGGAGGGAAACCATCAGCCACTTTTCCTAGGGCAGGGCTGTCAAACAGTGGTGCGGTGGAGCCAGGGCTCGCAGGGACGCAGCACTGGCACTTTTGGATTAGCAGGGGTGCTGACATCATCTGCCACGACCCATTAGCTCTACAAAAGACCTGCTCCAGGTGGAGAGGAAAACTGATAGAACTGGTTTGTTGATATGGATCAGCCCAACTGCCTGGAATTTTGGACTCCCCTTGGACACGTGGCTCTGGGCACCTGCACTTCAAAATTTACCACTACACGCTACACCGCTGGTATTTAACCTCTTTCAGCCCAGGGGCTGAATTCAATTTTTGGAGAAGCTCTTGGGGACAGCATTCCAGGGGTGGGCAAGGGCCCAAGGCAGAAGTGGCAGGGCTGAAAATATAAAAAAATACCAGTATATTTTAGCTTAAAGCTCTTACTGCCAGGAACTAAGCCTTAGCAATAGTACTTAAACCTTCTAGAAAGAGAAAATACACACACACACACACACACACACACACAAGCCAGGAAACCACCAAATGATTGGTGGTTTGGGGATAGGGGCCTGGCCCTCTGGAGGACCCTGGAGGGCTGGACTGCCCCCCCCCAGGCAGGGCAGATTTGGCCCGCGAGCCTGAGGTTCAAAAGCCCTGCCCTCTTTTCAGCTGCAGCCCTATCAGACAGCCAAACTCTGCCCCTCCCTTAGAGCCACCTTTTCCCTCCATAGACAGTTTGCCTCTCATTTGTGAGAACCAGTGTATTAAAATGCATGCATCTGCATAGGTCATCCTTCCCCAACCTGCTGCCTTCCAGATGTGACCAGACACGGGCTGTCACTTCATCATGGCAGGAAAGGAGAGTCTCTTGTTCTCCTTGCTCTCTGCCGATTACAAAGGAATGGCATGCAGGAGCATCCATCCACCCATCCAGACACCCTAGCGTAAGTGGGAGCCCTGCTGTGATCAGACTGGGCTTCTGCTTGGCTTCCCTTGCATGAGTCTCATGCTGTTATATACTGTCTGACTTGCCTTCCTCCACAAGGAAAGATCATCATGTGGAAGCTCGCTGAGGGCCAACATACACCTACCAGATGCATAGAGCCCATTGATGCCACTGTGCATGATGGGCTCCTGCTAATGGAAAGTCAACTGTGTATAGGTGTCACCACAAAACAGGACTATGCCAGAATCAGCCCACAATTCAGATGTTTTCCAGTTGTGGGCAAAGAGCTTAATCCTGTGCTCAGGACTGGCTCATTGGAGAGAGGAAGCAAATGCACCTCCTAGATACCAAGCAGCCACTACTTGACTTCATGATGGCATCAATCGAACAAGCTCTAGACAAAGCAGTTTTGTACGCAGATGATCTTCCAGTTCTACTGAGAGAGAGATCATAGTATTGGCACCTGTAACAAACCCCTACTTCTGATATAGATCCATAGTAGAGCATCTGGTCAGTTAGCACTCTGCTGGGCAACCTGATTAGTTTTTCTAATTTTATCTTATCTCACTTCTTTGTCCTCCAAAATACAATCAAAACCGTACTCCCTTTTCTTGAATAGGCTGACTGGTTCCAACCACCTTGGGCTTTTGAGTTGTAGGTTGCCATCATTAAGAAGGTGGGTCCAGCCCCTAGGTAATTTTCTGATTTGCTGGCTAGACCACTGACATCAGAAATGGAGGCTACTGTGGTATTGGACTGAGCAACCATCAGTCTCTGCAAAGGGGCTAGCTTTTACTGAGTGGAAATCCCCATAAAAAAGAACCTCTCAGTCCTTCTCGAGCTTTCCTATATAGCATCTAAGAGGAAGCCAGATGCTCTCTCTCTCTCAGACCATCCTCTCTGCAATAAACTCGGCATATGCTCTAGGACCCAAGATTCTACTCAAGTGGGTCAAATGGCTAGATAAGTTAGGCTGACTTTTTTTATTTTCATTTGGAATTCTGTGCATGTGTGTGATTGTTGCCTTCCCTATTTCTTTCCCCGCATGTGTATGATTGTTGCCTTCCCTGTCCCCCCTCCCCCGCTGTTTCTTTTTCCCCCTGAATAAATTCCTTTTTATATTTGGACATTTGGCTATGTTGTTTTAAAAGGGATTTCTCACTGTTCTCTTCCCCACATGAAAGACTGCATAGTTACAAAGCATTAGCAACCGCTTGTGTTTTAAGATTTTAGAAGAGTTTTGGAAAGTTCTCTATTTCTTTGGGATGGACAGTCCAAAGCACTTTCTTCTTTCTTTTTTCCTAGGCCTGGGCTGAAGGGAGGGGTCCTTGGCAATAGCACTTGGAAGAAAACTGCCCAGTCAGCTAGACAGACTAGGGTGTGTCAGGAGGTTCATCCAGATTCTTTTCCTGGGGAACCCCTGTGAAGAAGGGGTTCACAGGAGGAAAGGCTATCCCCCCTCCCAGTCTTGTAACAGGGCCCATTACATTCTTCAGTTGTCAGGGGAAATAAAACCAAATGGAAGAACAGCAGCCTTTATGTAGTTGTTGTGAATGATCTGGAGTCATCCTCCTATGTTTCAGAAAAGGCTTTCCCCCCCATTTCCTTTTTTCTCTCCTTTTTTCCCAACACCTCGATTTTCCCCCTCCCCTTTTTAGCCACTAGCTGGCTTCCCGGAAGGGCACACTGTGAACAGTGTAGTCTGACCTCCTTCCTGTCAGCAAACAGCTGCAGCCGCAGGATCTACCAAAAAGAAGAAAGCAAAAAATGGGAAGGGAAATAAAAGTGGCCCAGTCTCAAAGTAGCCGCCAGGCAGTGGGAACACAGTCAACCGAGTGCGTGTGATGTGCATGTTGAAAGGTTGAAACTATTAAAATGCCTCCTTAAAAATAGAAACAGATGACACTGGCTTTCTACAACACACAATGTGTATACTCCTCAAGAATGGGGTTTCGTTATTGCATACATCTATCTTCACATCTCAGTCCCCCCTCCCATTAGCATTCACAAGTTATGGGCACAATCTAGCCAAAAAACTTTTGGTTCACTCACTTCACAACACTAGTATCCCAATCCAGAATTGGGGGGGGGGGGGACTGTGCAAAAGCTGGGAAACCACCACCAAACAGTCTGTAGTTTGGGGGAAAGGGCTATCTAGGGAATCCCGGAAGGCCAGACTGGTGCACAAGGCAGGCTAGATTTGGCCTATGGGCTTGAATTCAATAGGAATTCAATCTCCCTCTCCAGGCTCCCTGTCCATTAGAGCACCAGTTTGGGGTGTTTGTAACGTGTTGGGCACTCAGGGCAGATTAAGGATTCTGTACCTCTCAGCCCAATGCCCAGCTATCTCCCTGCCTGAACTTATGGTGATAGTCTCAGATTTGGCCTTGAGAACTCCCATAGTGGCTCAGGACTTCATGACAACCATGCAGCCATCCCAACATGTCATCAGCCCAGCCCAGCCCAAGTTGAGAGGACACACTCTCAACTTGGCTTTTTTTGACTGGACAGGAGGATGGTGGTCTAGTACTGAGGGATTTGGGGTTAATTTCATCGTAATGGTCAGATCGCTTCCTGCTGAGGTTTAGGCTTTTGGCATCCTTATCTCTTTACGAGGGTGGGGAGCCTATTAAAATCGTCCACCACTAGAGGGTTCTGGGGATTTTCCACCTGGTACTGCAGGCAACACTGTCAAAGCCCTGGTTGCTCTGCAGAATGCAGAGATGACTTGGGAAGTTGATATGATCACTCCCAAACACCCTCCTCTGTTTAGCAGAGCTCATGTGGCTCCTTCGTATACACTTCAGTGGAGGTCAATGAAGCAGGCTGGGAGACAGCTAGCTAGAACACCAGGGAAGGAAGACTTGTGATGAGTTCAGTCAAACACAAGTAAGAACTCATTATGAAGCCTACTCTGTGGCAATGATGTTGGTGAAAAAGTACTTTTTCTCCACACCCATTGCTTCTTCTCAGTGTCATCCACAGTTTTTCTGAGTGGTCCAGGGCCCCTTGCAACGCCCAGAGGGAGATAGGAAGTAACCATCACTAGAACACTGTAAGATGTTGGCAAGACAGTTTGATGACAAAATCCCTTTCATCCACCATGATTCATGCAGATCAACCCCTGGAGGTGTCCAGAATGACTTTCAGGCCTAAGATTGTGAACAAGGTACTTGGCCAAGTGCATTGACCACCTGTATGTGTGCCCCTTGTCCCTCTTGGCTTATTGCATCTAGCACCTGACTCGGTCCAGGAGGTGATAACTGCCTCTTTGAGAAAGGGGGCAGTCAATCTTCCTTAAAAGAACTGATGCTGTGACCAATCCTAAAGAAACCTACCTTGGACCCTATAGGTCAACTATAGGTTGGTGGCTACCCAGGAGTGGGCAATTCAAAGATATTGTGCCAGTGCTTTGTTATATCGCCATCACTGGCTCCCTCTGGGCCCAAGTAAATGTGCTGGGTTTGAACTTTAAGGCCCTTAACAGCTTGAAACCAGGTTACCTGAAGAATCGCCTCTCCCCATATGTTTCTACTTGGACCTTGAGATTTTCAGAGACCCTTCTCTGGGTACCCCCACCAGGTGAGATATATTAGGTGGCTACTGGGGAAAGGGCCTTTTCAGTGATGGCACCCCAATTGTGGAATACCCTCCTCAGAGATGCTTCTATGTTTATTGTCTTTTTGACACCAGGCAAACACCTTTTTATTTTCTCAGACCTTTAAAAATCAAGCTTTTTAAAACCTGTCTTAAGCTTTTACTTGTGTGGTAGCCTAGTAAATTGATTAGTTTACCTTTTATTCTCTGCTATTTATATTTTTATGCTGTGTCATGTTTCATGGTTGTATTTTAATCCTTTATTTTATGTTGTATGTCACCGAGATGATTGATTTTGTTATGGGGCAGCAAACAAATGGTGAAAGTACATATATATATATATATATATATATATATATATGTGCATGTGTATATATTTCTATTCTAGGTTTTCAGATACACAAACACTGTTGAGACAAGTGGGATGCATGTGTAGAACTGCATGGATTCCAACTACAAAACTGCATCAATATCTTCAAGTTTTGCATGCCTCCAGAGAATCCACCAATTGGCACTGTGAACTTTGCCACAGTATACCTTTTAGTAAAGAATATACATACCATATCCTTTGCTGTATATAGTAGCACAATCATTGCAGTTTGGATAATGAGGACAAGGATAAGAAAACCCATGTACTGAAAAATAATAATAAATAAACGTATTACTGCAAAGCTGAACACTGTGCAAAAACATCATAAGCTCAGAAACTATGCAATTAATATTTTATTTATTATTATTGCATTATATTTATACCCTGCTTTTTTTCCTTCAAGGAACCCTCCTCTTCCTCTCCATTTTATCCTCACAACAACCCTGTGAGGTAGGTTTGGCTGAGAGTCAGTGACTGGCCCAAAGTCACCCAGTGAGTTTCATGGCCGAGCGGGGAATAGAACCCAGATCTCCCAAGTCCCAGTCCAACACTCTCACCACTTCGCCACACTGGCTCTCACTGCCACACTGGCATATAGAGAGGCCTTGCAGTTACAAGAAATGCTGGTACTTGAAAAAAATGTGTTATAGCAGGGGTACAGAACCTCTTTCAACCCAGGGGATGATTTCCATTTCAGAGAAGATCTTCGGGGGGGGCATTCCAGTGGTGGGTGCTGGGTGGGGCCCAAGGCAAAAGGGGTCAGGGTCAATGACAAAGGCTAAAATACCAAAGGTCAAAAGTGATCAGGCCAAAATACCAAGAAAACAGCATATTTTAGATTAAAGCTCTTACTGTCAGTAGCTAAACTTTAGATGAGGTATTTCAACTTTTTAGAAAGGGGAGAAAATTGCACAAAAGCCAGAAAACCACCAAATGATCGGTGGTCAGGAAAAGGGGGTGAGAACAGGAGAAGGGGGTGTGATCTCCTGGGGAACCCTGGAGGGCTAGACTGGATTTGGCCCCTGACCTGAGATTCTGCACAGGTATTATAGAGACAAGACAAGAGTCATCATTATAAGTGGATCAGGTAATATCTAAACAGCTATTGGTTTTGAGTTGAATGTGAACTTCTAAATGAAATTAAAAATTGAGCTCTCTAGGCTTTGTTAACATGTTGCACGTTAAAGTTCAAATTATGAGGTATATCATATGTGAGTCCTGAGAGATGCATGATTCCTTCCCCCCAGCATCCATATATATATATTTAAGCTACTGAGTGGCTACAACCAGGGCCGGCGCTACCGCTAGGCCAACTAGGCGGTTGCCTAGGGCGCGCGGCTGAAGAGGGTGCGAAACGCTGCGCTCCTCTTCGCTGCCGCTGCGCTGTCCCCGCCAGGCCTCCGCCTCCCCCGCCAGGCCTCCGCCTCCCCACCCTCCTGCCTGCCGCCGCCGCCGCGCCGCCGCCCACCCGCTCGCTCGCTCGCTCGCCCGCTCACCCGCCGCTGCGCCTCCCACCGCCATCGCCACCCCCCCAACCCCCCCGTCACCCCCCCCCGTCACCTACCTTCGTCGCAGCAGCCGCAGCAGCAGCAGCCGCCGCCGCCGCGCCTCCGCCCACCCGCTCGCTCGCTCGCTCGCCCGCCCGCCGCTGCGCCTCCCACCGCCATCGCCACCCCCCCAACCCCCCCGTCACCCCCCCGTCACCTACCTTCGTCGCAGCAGCCGCAGCAGCAGCAGCCGCCGCCGCCGCGCCTCCGCCCACCCGCTCGCTCGCTCGCTCGCCCGCCGCTGCGCCTCCCACCGCCATCGCCACCCCCCCAACCCCCCCGTCACCCCCCCGTCACCTACCTTCGTCGCAGCAGCAGCAGCCGCCGCCGCCGCCGCCAGGGCGGGGGGGGGAAGGTAGGTTGATGGTGGCGGCGCAGGGTTTTGTTTTTTTTGCTTTGGAGAGGGGGGGCGCTAAATATTTTTTCGCCTGGGGCGCCAAACTGCCCTGCACTGGTCCTGGCTACAACAAAATTACTACAAGGCCGGGGGGGGGGAGTTATTGTAATGTTCTCCTTCCCAATGACTAGCCCGCCTTAGCAATACAGACAAATGGTAACAGTTTGCATATATTCTCCAGTGTTTTACATGTGAAGGCTACCAAACAGAATCATATAATGTCTTAATTTGCTAATAGATGAACTCTTAATTAAGGATGCTTTTGCACAGTATTAGCCTGGTATAGGCATGTGTGTATTTCATTAAGTCTGTTCCATCTGTGTTCCATGGATTGTCAGGCATCTTTTGTTCCATCATCCGTTCATTGACAGAATCAGATTTTTTTTAGGGATGTACGAGAATTTCATTCCACTTTGCAGAAATGTGCTTTAGTGTAAGTGTGCATTCGCGCAAATCCCCCCCCCCCCGTAAAAAAAAATTGGTCTGTAAGTCGGCAGAATCCACAGGACTCAGCAAAAGCCAGTCTGCTGTAGAATCCATAGGTCAAATTCATGTGAACCCATTGCAGATTTCTCTGACACTGTTTTAACAGAGTCCAAAATGTTAGTGCAGTGACAAAACAAAAGAGTAGCATGATCAAGACCACAAGATATTCTAGCAGTTTAGTACCGTATATTACAGTATGTTCCTTTCCTTGAAGGGATTTTGTACCTCAAAGTAGTAATTGTATTCCACAAATTGCTTAAAAGAAAAGAAGCAATATTTTCTTCAAGTTACAACTCTGAGTAGAACCTTTGTTTTCTAACCAAGCTACTAAAGGCCTTGGCTGAAGTTTATTCTCCTTGAATTAGATCCGTTTAGACACACATAGAATCATATTGTTTCTGTTTCTTTTATCTGTTTTTGTCTTTTTATTGTTCACCACTCTGGAATCTGCTTCATGTGGAGCAGAATAACAACAACAACACTCCTTTTTGACATTTTGTAGAGCCTGAGTCATGACAAGTAGGTTGAAACAACAAGTTGCTTCTTTAGTACTTTTGCTAAATGTCTTTCCACACCATCAGTTTATAATGCAACAATGGGCCGGTTCACAGGACCCAGGCTGCGAGCGGGGAAGGCAGTGCACCAGGGGGCCGTCCGCGGGGTCCAGCGGGGTGCCGCAGCTGACCTGCGCCCCCCGCGCATGGGCGGACTCCACAGTCCCTGCACCACAGTGTGGGCCTTCCAGCGCTAGGGGGCGGCAGCTTGGGATGCCCAGACAGGCTGTTTGCCCCTACAGGTCAGAGCAGCCGCAGCTCCAGCCACTCTGGGCTGCCGCCTCTGTGCGGCCCCCGTGGGACGGTCACCCGCTGTTCGCACTTCTGCTCCTCCGCGGTTCCCGTGTCATGCAAACACGCCCAATGTATGGTTGTTACTCATTTCATTTGTTGCATAGGATCCAGAATGACTTCTGCTTCAGGGAAATCACATTTCCCTAATACTCAGACTACAATGTTAGGTAGAAAATGTATTCAGCTAATGAACATACTGTGATTTAGAATGCCATCACGTTTATCATGAACCCACGGACTAGATCCCAAGAAATAATTGATGACAAGCCATACCACTTACTTGTTATCTTTAAAGCCCTACACATCCTGGGACCTGGATACTGGAAGGAACACCTTCACCCATAACAACTTCCCTGTTTACTTCAATGCTTCTCAGAGGCCCTCCTCCAGGTGCCCCTGCCAAATGAAGTGGATGGCAGCAAGTGATAAGGCCCTTGCTGTGGTGGCATCTTATTTCTGGAACTCTCTTCCCTGAAAGGTTCACCATATGCCAGTGTATGGGTTGGGTAGCAGACAATGACTTTTTTCCCTTAGGCCTTTCATATTTGATGAGATTTTAGTACTAATCTCAATATCTGTTCTATTATGCTTTTATTCTGCTATTTTCAATGTATGTTATATATTATGCTTTACTATTACGGTAGGTATTTTATTCTTGACTTATGCTAACTGCTCTGATTATTTCCATTGAAGGACAGCATTCCATTGAAGCCTTACCATGGCATTTTGTGTCACTCAAACCCTGGTGGCAGAGGTCGTTTGCAGGTTAGACAACCCTTCAACAATCCCTGCTGCCTGGGTTCACACAACAAGACAAGCCATGGCAAGCCGGACACCATGCAAAAATGGCACCCATGGCATGGGCATACAATACAATGAGACAGCTCCTGCAGGGAAATTAAGCCATGGTGTGCTGTCGTGTTGTGAACCAGGTCATTGCCTTGCCTTGGGTCTAGTCAGTTTCAGCTTCCATCTACTCTCCTCTTTGCAGGCTGAGTACTCTCCTGCTCTATGTGCTCGGACACACCAGATAGTCTTGTATTAAAAGGGGTAAACCGCACGCATATCTACCTCCCCACAAGCAGGTTGCTGCAATGCCACACACAGCAAATTTGCAATCTATTATGAGTAGATTTGAAATAACACTATCAACTTTGAACTGGGACACAGGACTATCCTGAGAAGGTTAAATTAGGGTCACATGACAGTGTGAATTGGTGATTGTGGGAAGGCCCTAGTGTGCATTGTAAGCAGCACCTCTGTGCTAAGGATGTCCACAAGTTCTACTTACCACAACTACTAAACATCGGATTTCCTGAAGGCTTCCTAAGGCTCCCAAGAGACCAATAAAAACAATGATGGATCCGGTCACAAGCAACATATGAGAAATAGAAGTTATCAAAGAATGTTTTCCTGTGGATACTAATACAAAATACATTAATATTTTGAACTTCTAAACATGTAGAATTGGTTATGTGATTCTATGAAACAAGGACATTTGCTTAGTGCACTGCAGACTGATTTGAGCAAGAGATTCCCTGTCTGATGTTATGATATTCATTCTAGAGTCTCCTATCCCAGGGTTGCTATCTTTGAGAAAATAAGTTTTAGATTTCTGCAAATTTCTCCTCCATTTACTTCCCAGCCTCTACATTTGTGCAAATTTCCCCTCCACTTACTTCCAATCCTTTAAATTTGCAAAAAAATTGAGGCTGGGAAGTAAACAGAGGGAAATTTGCACAAATTTAAAGATTGGGCAGTAAACAGAGGGAAATTTGCGTAACAGCAGTAGCTGCACAGAGAAGGAGCCATGAAAAGGGAAGGGGGAATTACTCACCTTTCCGACTTGCTGGAGACTTGGGGAAGTGCTGAAAGGGAGGAGGACACTGACAAGTGACATTTCAACACTTCATAGTGAGAGCATTACATTGTCAAGTGGGAGATATTGTGTCCCCCACCCCTTTTGTTGCACTTACTTCATTTACATTTTTTTTCTTTTTCGGTGCTTCTGAATTGCGCAAGTGGGTTCCTTCCTTGTCTTACTATTGTTTTCCCCCTGATCATTTACAAATTAGCCTACATGCAGTCTCACCTTGTCAATTTTCTTGTTTGTTACCTACTCTACTTCAGTGCTCCCATTGACAGCTGAAACACACAAGCAAATTGACATGGCAAGACTACATATCAGACAGCTGAATCTGCACTCTTGTACATTTGCAAAAGACTGTGGAGGACTGAAAAAAAAATGACCCCATTTGCGCAAATGTCAAGATCACACACACACACAATTAAATTTGTGCAAATTGTCACCATTAAAAATAGAAAAAATCTGCATATGGATCAACTCGCTATAGATTGAGTCGATGCCAGTGTCGGGAAACAAAACGAAATCTGCCAGGGCCAAATCAGAAAAATCCATCAAGTTTTCACACCACCCCAATGGAATTCTCATACATCTCTAAAAGCCCCTTAAAGAGCACAGGGAATCATTTCCTGCAGGCATGTCCCTGTACATCATTTCCTGTGAGCTATATCCAGTCCCCTTGAAAGGTAGCTCATAGTAATGGGCATGTACATGTGTGGACCTGGAATATTATAAATATAGGATGGTTCCTCCACTGAGGAAGGGGAGAAGGTTTAATTAGTGCATTATTTTAAATGATGACTGGATATGTTTTAACAAAGAAATGTCAGATATGAGGCCTGGGACCTTATCAGGCATTTAGGGATCCTCAGTGGAGCCTATGCAAGCCCCAGCCACATTCCAGATGAATGAATTATTGAGTCATCTTCAAGGCTACAAAGTGCATCCCCTGTCACTCACTACTAATTACTGCTATTAAGTTACAGTGCCCCCTTTCCCTCTAAATTGGAAGCCAAGTGTCAGAGAGTGGAGTGAAGCACAGCACATTAGACTAGTAATGAATTTGAGTGGAATTATTATTATGTTTTCAATGAAAATGAAATTATGTTTTCAATGAAAATTATTATAGTATTTATTTATCATTTATTATATTTCTATACCTCCTTTCTGAAGCCAACCAACTTGTTTACAAAGATTAAAAAAAAAAAAAAAACATTAGCAAAAAAGTCATAGTAAAGATTAAAAACAACCTTTAAAAGACATGGCAACAATTTTAAAAGCCAAGTTAAAAAGATGCATCCTGACCCACTTCCTGAACAGAGAAAGAGTGAGGTCTAGTCACAACTCCAAAGGAAGTGCATTCCAGAGTTTGGGAGCAACACAGGAAGAAGCCCTTTCCCGTGTGCCCAAGAAGTGGCTTCTGCAAGCAGGGGTGTCTTCAAAAGGGCCTCTCCTGCTGATCCTAATAATTGAGCAGGTTCACGCTGAGAATGAGATAGGCATTGTTTTGTTTTTGGCACCTGCTGAAGACATTTTTATTTTAAAAAATCCTCCTTAACTAACCAGCCATGGTTTTGTTGGCACAATCTGGATTTAAAGGTTTTGATGATGATGATGATGATGATGATGATGATGATGATGATGATGATGATGATGATGATCCCCTTTTTATTGTTCACCACTTGGATATGTTATGGGATGTAGAGTGGTATGTAAATCTTGCAGATAAATAAACAGGTGGCAGTCCCTCAGATAGCCAGGCCCAAAGCTGTTTAAAACTGTTAATGATGGGCATGAATGGGGATTTTGGTACTCCCACCCATTTGAATTTGATACCTCTGTCCTTATCTGTCATGGCATGGTACTAGGTTTCATAGATTTCATAGATCATAGAGTTGGAAGGGGCCTACGAGGCCATCGAGTCCAACCCCCTGCTCAATGCAGGAAACTAGAGGAGGGGTCTCCCATCCATCCAAGTAATAACCAGGCCTGACCCTGCTTAGCTTTCCACGCTGAGCCAGCGTGAGCCACAGGTATTATATGACCAAAATTCCTTCCCCGGCAGAGCTACCTAACGTTGCTACTATTCATTATATCCTATCATGAAGCGGTGCTCTGGATGTTTGGACAATACCCATTTCCCATTTAAAACCCTACAGGAAGGGCCAGTGCACTCTCTATAGCTGCTATGTACTGTAAGGAGCACCATAAATAAGTCTCCACTCTACAGCTGCAATGGCACAGAGAAAATTGCCCAGAATTTGTGATGAGCCTAACCACACAAGTAGCCTGAAATTTAAAGTGATTTAAAGCAGCCTCCACACAGTGGTCATAACATGTACACCAGTCTGAAGGGGCTTTATCAATTTTTAGAATGGTTGAATTGATTTCTACCTAAACACTGGAAAATCAAACCATACACAATGTTGTGGGTTGCTATATATTAGTATATACTGAAGCCAGTTATGCTAAGTTGATATAAAGCCAAGCATTCTGGCTTTACAATCCCCTTGTTCAAGCAGTCTGCTTTCTTTCATTGGTTTTAAAAACAAGTTTGTGTGATGAAGAGCATCATAAAATGACAGCAAAGCCTTGATTCCTGTCTTTTGGTAACAGACTTCGTCATCATCATCAGGCGATCACTCGTGACCGAGTAAGATTGTCTTCCGGGATAAAAGGAGGAAATTCTAAAGAAGATTGTGTAGACTCTAGCGATGGGTCCGTAAGTGACTGTGGAGGCCAATTCTAGATCCACACAGCTTCCCACAGTGAGGACACAGGTTACCAGATAGGAGATGGTCCTGTAAAGGATTCATTTGACGTGCTTTTCGCTTAGCACGTTTCTCCCTTTCACCTTGCACTCGGGCTTCTTCAAAGTCCATGGAACCTTTGTGAAAGGCCAACCTCCATTTAGATCGTTCATGGGCCAGAGCTTCCCAGTTTTCGATGTTTATATTGCATTTTTTTAGATTAGCCTTATGAACATCTTTAAACCTCTTATATTGACCACCGATATTCCGCTTTCCATTCTTGAGTTGGGAGTAAAGTAACTGCTTTGGGAGACGGCAGTCAGGCATTCGAACAACATGACCGGTCCACTGAAGTTGGCGTTGAAGGATCATTTTTTCAATGCTAGTAGTCTTTGCTTCTTCCAGTACACTGACATTTGTTCGTCTATCTTCCCAAGTAATTCGCAGGATTTTCCGGAGGCAACGTTGATGAAACCTTTCAAGGAGGTGGAAGTGACGTTTATAGATAGTCCATGTTTCGCAGGCATACAATAAAGTTGGTAATACAATGGCTTCATAAACCAGTGTTTTGGTCTTCTTACAAATATCCCGATCCTCGAACACTCTATGTTTCATTCGAGAAAATGCAGCACTTGCGGAGCTCAAACGATGCTGGATTTCACTGTCGATGTTAGCTGTAACAGAAAGATAGCTGCCAAGATAGAGAAAATGATCGACATTTTCCAGTATTGTCCCGCCAAGCTGGATAGATGGCATCACCAAAGGGTTAGCTTGCACTTGCTGATGAAGCACTTTGGTCTTTTTGATGTTAAGTGAGAGACCAAGTTTTTCGTATGCTTCTGCAAAAGCATTTAGGATAGTTTGGAGATCATCCTCTGAATGTGCGGAGACCACATTATCATCAGCATACTGAAGTTCCACAACGGAGGTTGTAATTACCTTACTTTTTGCTTTCAGCCTGCTGAGATTAAAAAACTTTCCATCTGTTCGATATATAATTCCCACACCAGTGGGAAGTTTCCCCTTGACAAGATGTAAAACCATGGCGATGAAAATGGCAAATAATGTTGGGGCGATAACACATCCCTGTTTAACACCTGATCCCACTTTAAATGGAGCACCATGAGAGCCGTTGTTGTCCAAAACCGTTGCCGTCATGTTGTCATGGAGAAGTCGCAAGATATTCACAAATTTATTGGGGCATCCAATTTTCATAAGGATAGTCCAGAGAGCTGTACGGTCTACAGTATCAAAGGCCTTAGCCAAATCGATAAATGCCATATAAAGGGGTTGATTTTGCTCCCGGCATTTTTCTTGGAGCTGACGTGCAGTAAAAATCATGTCTACTGTCCCTCTAGAGGGGCGGAAACCATATTGAGTTTCAGGGAGGATCTCTTCTGAAATAGATAGAAGACGGTTTGCGAGAATCCTAGCAAATATTTTACCTGCGGTTGCTAAGAGAGAAATGCCCCGATAGTTTCCACAGTCTGTTCTATCACCCTTCTTAAAGAGGGTGATAATTATGGCATCCCTGAAGTCTTCTGGGATCTCTTCTCTTATCCAGATTTTTTCAATGAGTTTATGAAGATGTTGTACAAGTTCGGGGCCCCCTTCTTTAAAGATTTCAGCAGGAATCCCATCTGGTCCACTAGCTTTGTTGTTCTTCATTTGATTAATGGCTTTTTTTACTTCATCCAAAGTGGGGAGTATTGCAAGTTCCTCTTTAATTTGTTTTTGTGGGATTTGCGAAAAAATCTCATTATCCACCTTAGATTTACGATTTAAAAGGTCATAATAATGCTCTTTCCAACGCAGTGCAATAGACTCTTTGTCTTTTAAGAGTTTGGTGCCATCTTTTGATTGTAAAGGGTTTGTACCATAGGTTTTTGGTCCATAAATGGCCCTTGTGGCCTTAAAAAAGCCCCGTGCATCATGAGATTCTGCAAGTTGTTGAATTTCCTCAGCTTTCTTTTTCCACCAAGCGTTCTTAAGTTCTCTTGTTCTTCTTTGGACCTCAGCCTTTGCGCTAGCATAGGTTTTTTTCTTGGCAGCGCAGTTAATATCATTTTGCCATATTTGGAAGGCTTTCCTTTTTGGTCAATTATATATTTAATCTCATTATCATTTTCATCAAACCAATCCTGATGTTTCTTAGTTTCATATCCAATAGTTTGTTCACAAGCTGCAGTAATGGAGGTTTTCAGCTTAGACCAATGGCCCTCAATGTTGTCAGGAGGTTCCGTAGGTAGATGTTCCTTAAGAAGTGATTGAAGACGAGTTTGCTTAATAGGATCTTGAAGGACTTGGATGTTCATTTTACGCCTTGGTTTCCTTCCTTGAAGCCTACGTTGGGGAGCAATGTTGATAACCATTGTGGACCGGATTAGTCGGTGGTCTGTCCAGCAGTCGTCGGCACTCACCATGGCCCTAGTAAGAAGTACATCGCGGCGATCTCTAACACGGACAATTACATAATCCAGAAGATGCCAGTGCTTTGACCGTGGGTGCTGCCATGATGTTTTAAGCTTATTCTTTTGTCGAAAGAGCGTGTTTGTAATAGTGAGATTATGCTCTGCACATATAGACAAAAGTAAGAGTCCGTTCGGGTTGCTATTACCAACTCCGTCTTTTCCAATAGTTTCTGGCCATAAATCAGAGTCACGCCCGACTCTTGTGTTAAAATCGCCCAGGAGGATAATTTTATCCTCCTTAGGTATCTCTGACAGGAGAGTGTCCAACTGGCTATAAAAACTTTCCTTGATGTCATCATCAGCATCTAATGTTGGTGCATAAGCGCTCAAAATAGTTACCTGTTGGTTATTGGCGAGCTTTAATCGAAGAGTTATCAGGCGTTCGTTAATGCCAGTAGGAACTTCTGACAAAGAGTTCACTAGTTCATTTTTGATGGCAAAGCCTACTCCATGTATTCGTCGGTCCTGCTCAGGTAGTCCTTTCCAGAAGAAGATCCTGCTGATCCTAATAATTGAGCAGGTTCACGCTGAGAATGAGATAGGCATTGTTTTGTTTTTGGCACCTGCTGAAGACATTTTTATTTTAAAAAATCCTCCTTAACTAACCAGCCATGGTTTTGTTGGCACAATCTGGATTTAAAGGTTTTGATGATGATGATGATGATGATGATGATGATGATGATGATGATCCCCTTTTTATTGTTCACCACTTGGATATGTTATGGGATGTAGAGTGGTATGTAAATCTTGCAGATAAATAAACAGGTGGCAGTCCCTCAGATAGCCAGGCCCAAAGCTGTTTAAAACTGTTAATGATGGGCATGAATGGGGATTTTGGTACTCCCACCCATTTGAATTTGATACCTCTGTCCTTATCTGTCATGGCATGGTACTAGGTTTCATAGATTTCATAGATCATAGAGTTGGAAGGGGCCTACGAGGCCATCGAGTCCAACCCCCTGCTCAATGCAGGAAACTAGAGGAGGGGTCTCCCATCCATCCAAGTAATAACCAGGCCTGACCCTGCTTAGCTTTCCACGCTGAGCCAGCGTGAGCCACAGGTATTATATGACCAAAATTCCTTCCCCGGCAGAGCTACCTAACGTTGCTACTATTCATTATATCCTATCATGAAGCGGTGCTCTGGATGTTTGGACAATACCCATTTCCCATTTAAAACCCTACAGGAAGGGCCAGTGCACTCTCTATAGCTGCTATGTACTGTAAGGAGCACCATAAATAAGTCTCCACTCTACAGCTGCAATGGCACAGAGAAAATTGCCCAGAATTTGTGATGAGCCTAACCACACAAGTAGCCTGAAATTTAAAGTGATTTAAAGCAGCCTCCACACAGTGGTCATAACATGTACACCAGTCTGAAGGGGCTTTATCAATTTTTAGAATGGTTGAATTGATTTCTACCTAAACACTGGAAAATCAAACCATACACAATGTTGTGGGTTGCTATATATTAGTATATACTGAAGCCAGTTATGCTAAGTTGATATAAAGCCAAGCATTCTGGCTTTACAATCCCCTTGTTCAAGCAGTCTGCTTTCTTTCATTGGTTTTAAAAACAAGTTTGTGTGATGAAGAGCATCATAAAATGACAGCAAAGCCTTGATTCCTGTCTTTTGGTAACAGACTTCGTCATCATCATCAGGCGATCACTCGTGACCGAGTAAGATTGTCTTCCGGGATAAAAGGAGGAAATTCTAAAGAAGATTGTGTAGACTCTAGCGATGGGTCCGTAAGTGACTGTGGAGGCCAATTCTAGATCCACACAGCTTCCCACAGTGAGGACACAGGTTACCAGATAGGAGATGGTCCTGTAAAGGATTCATTTGACGTGCTTTTCGCTTAGCACGTTTCTCCCTTTCACCTTGCACTCGGGCTTCTTCAAAGTCCATGGAACCTTTGTGAAAGGCCAACCTCCATTTAGATCGTTCATGGGCCAGAGCTTCCCAGTTTTCGATGTTTATATTGCATTTTTTTAGATTAGCCTTATGAACATCTTTAAACCTCTTATATTGACCACCGATATTCCGCTTTCCATTCTTGAGTTGGGAGTAAAGTAACTGCTTTGGGAGACGGCAGTCAGGCATTCGAACAACATGACCGGTCCACTGAAGTTGGCGTTGAAGGATCATTTTTTCAATGCTAGTAGTCTTTGCTTCTTCCAGTACACTGACATTTGTTCGTCTATCTTCCCAAGTAATTCGCAGGATTTTCCGGAGGCAACGTTGATGAAACCTTTCAAGGAGGTGGAAGTGACGTTTATAGATAGTCCATGTTTCGCAGGCATACAATAAAGTTGGTAATACAATGGCTTCATAAACCAGTGTTTTGGTCTTCTTACAAATATCCCGATCCTCGAACACTCTATGTTTCATTCGAGAAAATGCAGCACTTGCGGAGCTCAAACGATGCTGGATTTCACTGTCGATGTTAGCTGTAACAGAAAGATAGCTGCCAAGATAGAGAAAATGATCGACATTTTCCAGTATTGTCCCGCCAAGCTGGATAGATGGCATCACCAAAGGGTTAGCTTGCACTTGCTGATGAAGCACTTTGGTCTTTTTGATGTTAAGTGAGAGACCAAGTTTTTCGTATGCTTCTGCAAAAGCATTTAGGATAGTTTGGAGATCATCCTCTGAATGTGCGGAGACCACATTATCATCAGCATACTGAAGTTCCACAACGGAGGTTGTAATTACCTTACTTTTTGCTTTCAGCCTGCTGAGATTAAAAACTTTCCATCTGTTCGATATATAATTCCCACACCAGTGGGAAGTTTCCCCTTGACAAGATGTAAAACCATGGCGATGAAAATGGCAAATAATGTTGGGGCGATAACACATCCCTGTTTAACACCTGATCCCACTTTAAATGGAGCACCATGAGAGCCGTTGTTGTCCAAAACCGTTGCCGTCATGTTGTCATGGAGAAGTCGCAAGATATTCACAAATTTATTGGGGCATCCAATTTTCATAAGGATAGTCCAGAGAGCTGTACGGTCTACAGTATCAAAGGCCTTAGCCAAATCGATAAATGCCATATAAAGGGGTTGATTTTGCTCCCGGCATTTTTCTTGGAGCTGACGTGCAGTAAAAATCATGTCTACTGTCCCTCTAGAGGGGCGGAAACCATATTGAGTTTCAGGGAGGATCTCTTCTGAAATAGATAGAAGACGGTTTGCGAGAATCCTAGCAAATATTTTACCTGCGGTTGCTAAGAGAGAAATGCCCCGATAGTTTCCACAGTCTGTTCTATCACCCTTCTTAAAGAGGGTGATAATTATGGCATCCCTGAAGTCTTCTGGGATCTCTTCTCTTATCCAGATTTTTTCAATGAGTTTATGAAGATGTTGTACAAGTTCGGGGCCCCCTTCTTTAAAGATTTCAGCAGGAATCCCATCTGGTCCACTAGCTTTGTTGTTCTTCATTTGATTAATGGCTTTTTTTACTTCATCCAAAGTGGGGAGTATTGCAAGTTCCTCTTTAATTTGTTTTTGTGGGATTTGCGAAAAAATCTCATTATCCACCTTAGATTTACGATTTAAAAGGTCATAATAATGCTCTTTCCAACGCAGTGCAATAGACTCTTTGTCTTTTAAGAGTTTGGTGCCATCTTTTGATTGTAAAGGGTTTGTACCATAGGTTTTTGGTCCATAAATGGCCCTTGTGGCCTTAAAAAAGCCCCGTGCATCATGAGATTCTGCAAGTTGTTGAATTTCCTCAGCTTTCTTTTTCCACCAAGCGTTCTTAAGTTCTCTTGTTCTTCTTTGGACCTCAGCCTTTGCGCTAGCATAGGTTTTTTTCTTGGCAGCGCAGTTAATATCATTTTGCCATATTTGGAAGGCTTTCCTTTTTTGGTCAATTATATATTTAATCTCATTATCATTTTCATCAAACCAATCCTGATGTTTCTTAGTTTCATATCCAATAGTTTGTTCACAAGCTGCAGTAATGGAGGTTTTCAGCTTAGACCAATGGCCCTCAATGTTGTCAGGAGGTTCCGTAGGTAGATGTTCCTTAAGAAGTGATTGAAGACGAGTTTGCTTAATAGGATCTTGAAGGACTTGGATGTTCATTTTACGCCTTGGTTTCCTTCCTTGAAGCCTACGTTGGGGAGCAATGTTGATAACCATTGTGGACCGGATTAGTCGGTGGTCTGTCCAGCAGTCGTCGGCACTCACCATGGCCCTAGTAAGAAGTACATCGCGGCGATCTCTAACACGGACAATTACATAATCCAGAAGATGCCAGTGCTTTGACCGTGGGTGCTGCCATGATGTTTTAAGCTTATTCTTTTGTCGAAAGAGCGTGTTTGTAATAGTGAGATTATGCTCTGCACATATAGACAAAAGTAAGAGTCCGTTCGGGTTGCTATTACCAACTCCGTCTTTTCCAATAGTTTCTGGCCATAAATCAGAGTCACGCCCGACTCTTGTGTTAAAATCGCCCAGGAGGATAATTTTATCCTCCTTAGGTATCTCTGACAGGAGAGTGTCCAACTGGCTATAAAAACTTTCCTTGATGTCATCATCAGCATCTAATGTTGGTGCATAAGCGCTCAAAATAGTTACCTGTTGGTTATTGGCGAGCTTTAATCGAAGAGTTATCAGGCGTTCGTTAATGCCAGTAGGAACTTCTGACAAAGAGTTCACTAGTTCATTTTTGATGGCAAAGCCTACTCCATGTATTCGTCGGTCCTGCTCAGGTAGTCCTTTCCAGAAGAAGATCCTGCTGATCCTAATAATTGAGCAGGTTCACGCTGAGAATGAGATAGGCATTGTTTTGTTTTTGGCACCTGCTGAAGACATTTTTATTTTAAAAAATCCTCCTTAACTAACCAGCCATGGTTTTGTTGGCACAATCTGGATTTAAAGGTTTTGATGATGATGATGATGATGATGATGATGATGATGATGATGATGATCCCCTTTTTATTGTTCACCACTTGGATATGTTATGGGATGTAGAGTGGTATGTAAATCTTGCAGATAAATAAACAGGTGGCAGTCCCTCAGATAGCCAGGCCCAAAGCTGTTTAAAACTGTTAATGATGGGCATGAATGGGGATTTTGGTACTCCCACCCATTTGAATTTGATACCTCTGTCCTTATCTGTCATGGCATGGTACTAGGTTTCATAGATTTCATAGATCATAGAGTTGGAAGGGGCCTACGAGGCCATCGAGTCCAACCCCCTGCTCAATGCAGGAAACTAGAGGAGGGGTCTCCCATCCATCCAAGTAATAACCAGGCCTGACCCTGCTTAGCTTTCCACGCTGAGCCAGGGTGAGCCACAGGTATTATATGACCAAAATTCCTTCCCCGGCAGAGCTACCTAACGTTGCTACTATTCATTATATCCTATCATGAAGCGGTGCTCTGGATGTTTGGACAATACCCATTTCCCATTTAAAACCCTACAGGAAGGGTCAGTGCACTCTCTATAGCTGCTATGTACTGTAAGGAGCACCATAAATAAGTCTCCACTCTACAGCTGCAATGGCACAGAGAAAATTGCCCAGAATTTGTGATGAGCCTAACCACACAAGTAGCCTGAAATTTAAAGTGATTTAAAGCAGCCTCCACACAGTGGTCATAACATGTACACCAGTCTGAAGGGGCTTTATCAATTTTTAGAATGGTTGAATTGATTTCTACCTAAACACTGGAAAATCAAACCATACACAATGTTGTGGGTTGCTATATATTAGTATATATTGAAGCCAGTTATGCTAAATTGATATAAAGCCAAGCATTCTGGCTTTACAATCCCCTTGTTCAAGCAGTCTGCTTTCTTTCATTGGTTTTAAAAACAAGTTTGTGTGATGAAGAGCATCATAAAATGACAGCAAAGCCTTGATTCCTGTCTTTTGGTAACAGACTTCGTAGTGTGATACTGCCACCTTGTGGGAAGCCAACATTTTAATGGTTTGTGTTACCAGTAAATGCAGCATATATTTTGTAAGTTAGAGAGAATGGTAAATATATGTGCAGGTGCTTATACTCACGCAAAAGAGTGAAAACCTTGTTGCTGTCAATTGAAATCCAGAGACCAAAAACCACAAGCATAAGACCTAAGACCTGAAAGTAATGAAAATGATGGTTTGTATCTGAATGATGCTACAGAATGTATCATTCAGTGTTTAATCATTTGTCTTGCAGTAATCAATAGCTTCTTACCAAGAAAATTCCATTGAAGATGTTTAAGAAGTATTTTAGTATGAAGAGTTTGTCTGGTTTTCTCATTTTCCTTTTTATTTAAATGACATCTGAAAATAATAGTATCACATTAGGTTAATGTTTAAAATGCCTATTTATGCAGATACCTGGCTCAAAATTGTGGGTATAAATAAATATTCATAGTCAGAATCAGCGGAAGTCTTTTCAAAAAGGGTATTTTCAGTAAAACATCATTTTTTTTTCAAACATAGACAACAAAATTAAACACACACACACTTAATTCAGTCTTCTGCAGTCTGCTTTTCTTTCTTTTTTGTTTGTTCAGATGTATGCTACACCATTGATTCAAAGTGCTCTGTTAGCAAAAGATCTGTTTAATTTCACATACTTCTTGGTGGCAAGAGACCTTTGCAGCTAAGGCTGCCTATCCCAGCAGGAGTACAATTTTTGCTTCTGTAAATGCTAAATTCATAGTTAATTAGGAATCCCCTTGATAGGGGAATAAACGTGCCCAGGATTTTAGAACATCTTCTTTCTTCAATTTCATTTGCATGTGAGATTGTGGTGATAAAAACAAGATTTTTTAAAAAAATCTTAATGGACATGCTGTTGATGTCCAGCAAATATTTCATTGTCCACTAGCAATGTTGATATCGTAAAAATGAAAATTGTTGAGTAACTGTTCTGGTGTTACTAAATCGAAATCAATAAAAAATAATTTTAAAAAATAAGGATGAGCTCTCTACTTATTGTTCATAATCCTTTGTTAGATATTTAGGATACAATCCTATGGGGATGCCCGTAACCCGCCAGACTCGGAGGATTATGGGCATCCTTCCTATGTAGAGCAGGAGGAGCGCAGAAGCAAAGGTCGCCTCCATGCTCCTCCTGCCCTGCAAAACAGCTAGACAGCCAATTTCAGCTAAGTGTGGCGCATCAGAGGGGGGTGGGAAGGAGGCTGAGGCACCACCAGGCTATGACGTATCTTGGCTGCACTGGTCTGCTCCCTTTCCTGCCCCCAGGAAGGCACACTAAACCCCTTCTCTGAGGTTGCTTTGCAACTTCAGAGAAGCAAGTGGTGTGTGGGTCCTTCCACACCAGCTGCGAGGGGCAGGGAGGGAGATCCAAGCACGGATCCCCAGCTCCAAGGTTGGAGCAATTTTCTAGCCTCGGAGCTGGGAATCCAAACAATCCTATGGTCCCCTAGATGCAGTCTAGGGGTCATAGGATTGCTCTGCACATCATATAAAATTAAAGGCAGCCTAGAAATAATTATAAATAAATATAAACAAAAGAAATAAAATAAGAGCATTAAATTAGCTCAAGACATCTATTAATAATAGCATTAAAATATAATAGCTATTAATATATATGCAAATTCCACCATTCAAACAAAGCCTTAGGGTTAAGCATTACTGTATGGCCAAATATAACAATACATCAAGATTTCACATCTCTCAAAGTAAATGAAGTGCTCTGCTGGCAATGTAACATTGTGATAGAACCTGAAGGGACATGAGAAGGTGAACAACTAGTCATAAACTAAAGCTTTCACCCTCTGTTCCATGGTGTTGGTGAGGTATGTCCTTTCTCCCAAATATGCTACTTTGGATCCAAATTGACATGAGCACAAAAGAGGTTGGGTAGTGAACTGCAGAGGTCCTCCATTCTGGCAGATCCTGCCCATAATTCTGGAAATTAAGCAGATTACTCACTCAGTGATGAGGGACTTTCTTGCTTACGATACTCAGTTGTTGTTGATTTATTGTGTGGGATCAGAAGTCTTTCTTCAACTATGTATTCAAAATTGGCAGAGAATGTCCTTTGCAAGCAAGTGGAACAGATTAAGTAAATCTAATCATTACAGAAGGTCATGTGATGGGAGATTAGGTTTCCCCAACTTGAGACTCTACTACCATGCAGTGCAATTGGGCCAACTACTGCGGATAATCTGTGGGGAGGTTAAAATCCAATGGGTGGAGATGCCAGCCTCTTTTGTTAAGAGGTCTTCTGTTTCTCCACATTCATTGTACATTGCAAAGCTGCATAATCCATTTTTTAAAAACTCTATGTCAGTCTGGTGAATGTGGGTTAAGAAATTGGCTCCCCTCCCCTCCCCGCTGTTACCAATTCTTGATCACCTATGCTTTCATCATAGTAATAAACAGTATTGTGGTTGGGAATCTAAAGATATATATCAGATTAGAGACCTGGTGGTAGGAGGGCAGCCAATTACAGAAATATAATTGCTCGACCACCTGGAGATTTGTCCCCCTTGGTTACAAAAATATCAGATTGTGTCTTTTCTAGACACTTAGTTGCCAAAGGGGAGGCTTCCCATACCCTGATAGAATTTGAAGAACTGTGTGCTCAATCAGGGGGTTAGGAAAGGGGATCCTATCAGAATTGTTCTCTATGATGCTTTGTACCAACACACAGGACCTGAATGGTTTAAAATCTGTTTGGGAGGCAAGGTTGGCGTAACGCTATAGGCTTTTGGTTGCACATGTGGTGGGAATGCTCCAGGTTTTGTGTTCTGGTCTCAGATTTATGGAATAATTTCAGACATTACTTCTCAGCCTGTTAGCCCTGACCCATTACTTGCTCTACTATTTATCTATAACAATGTTGGCAGAAAAATAATCTAGATTTGTTAAACTTCTTGTTAGCAGCGGCCCATCTAGAAATTACTCAACATTGAAAGTTGACTGCGGATTTTACTTTACAAGGTTGGTTAATGAAGGTCTGGCAAATAGCTCTGGCAGAGTACATGAAACATCTTAGCAGACTTCTTTGAGGACTTAGTAAAAGGGACTGCTTTACTGAAACTTGGTTTCCCTTCTTTGCATTTGTGAATAGAGTGTCCCCAAATACATACCCTGGAGACCAAAAGTCCTTTTGGAGGGACTTAGTTTATTGAATTTTTTTTGGTACCATAGATCATTTTTATGCTGTATATTAATGTATATCAGTAACAGATGGTTTTAAAATGACATATGAATGTCTATGCATGCATCCATTTGTTTGTCATTTTATTAAATAAATAATTGAAGAAGAAGAAGTCTTCCCTTGAGAAAACACTTTGGTGTTTTCCCAACACTCAAACTGCAATATATTGTTGGTGGGGAAATGTGATTTAGGGTATTGTAAGATGCTTAAAGGGCATTGTCACTAAGCTTATTTAAGGCAGAAGGCTATATGAACCTGCTATAAGGTTTTGCTTTCATATAAGAGCAGCATAGATAGCATAAGACAGGTAGAGGATGGGATAACTACAAGAATCAAAGATTAGTAGGCCTGATAAAATATCGGTTCTGTGGGCCTAGTTTGAGCCAAAGTGAATTTCGGGAAGTGCTTGTTTGGGTAGCAGAGTCATTTCGACTTTGAAACAGAAAAGTTTAAGAGAGAAGTTTGTGGTTAATGCACATTTGCCAACTGAGACAGGATGGTTAAGGAGAAGTTGGGGACCTTTCAAGTTTCTTTAGAATTAACAGAGTTTAAAACATAATAATTACCAAGTATGGAAATAGGCATGGATATTGGCATATACAAGGGTATAAAACAGAGCCTCACCCCAGATGCCATGTTTTGCCTTCATTCAAGATTCCTCAGGGATGGGGACTCGGACTCCAGGACTCGACTCGTGAGTTGGACTGAGTCCCCCCTCTGACTCGAGTCAGACTCAAGTCCCAATATTTTAATGGGACTCGAGACTCGACTCGGGACTCGAGACCAAGGACTCGTGTTCCAAAATCGTGTTCCTCAAATGCAACATGGATAGGTTTTAGGAAGTACAGCAAGTTTATTTTTTAAAATCATTTTCCTAAAATGCAACCTTTCAGACATTTTGGGTTTGGCTACCTCTGCCTGCCTGTTTGGGGTTCCCAGCCTCCTCTGCCTGCCTGGTCTCTTCTTAACCAGTTCCACAGTTTGAATTGTCCAAGACAAAGGTCTCTGCCTGCCTGTTCTGGGGTTCCCTGCCTCCTCTGCCTGTCTGGTTATTTGGGTTTGTCTGCCTGGTCTGTTCTTTCCAAAATCAGCTGCAGAGTTTTGAAATAAAAAGGCACACTTGTGCCTAGTATTTATTTAAGCCACACATCTGAAATAGCCTTATTTTGTTGGGGGAAAAACCCCATTGATTTTAATAGGGACTCGTGGAGTCAGCTTTGGGAGTGACTTGTGAGTCACCATTTTGGACCAAGGACTTGGACTCAGACTCGGGTCCAAAGACTCGTGACTCGAAACCAAGGACTCTTCAACATCCCTGAGATTCCTAGGGTCTTTCCCAACCTCAAATTTTAGTAGACAGGAAATTGGAACCCATCATAATTTTAAACAGGTGGTTTGAGGAAAATTCACCAGTAAATTCTAATTTCCCCAACAGTATGAAGCATCTATTCAATAGATTCTATTGGATAGTGTCCTGTGACAGCACAGATGAGAGAAATTACTCCTCTCCTCTTCCACCCCACACATTCCTGTGCCTACATTAGCTTTAATGCCAATGCATAGGCTGTAATAAGGGAGTTTACAAGGGAGTCAAAATTGGTTAGTATCAAGCAACGTCTGGACAAGTGTCTTGTCAGCTTGATCCTTGGCAGAGAATTTTCAGGCCTTGCCTTGCAATTTTAGCTGGACTCACTGCTAGGGTAAAAGTGACTATAGTACAGTTGCCTTCCCCAACAGGTGAACTCAAGATGCTTTGGACTACAAACCCCATCATCCCTGACCACTGGCCATGCTGGCTGGGGCTCATGGGAGTTGGAGTCTTTAACGTCTGGAGGGCACCATGGTGGGGAAGGTTGGACTAGAGTCTTTCTGAGTAGACATTGGCAAGTAGCATGCTGGTGTTAGGATCACAACATGGGATTAGCATTTCAGGGCTGAGTACTCCCTCTCCCATGCACTGGAAAACACATTGTCTAGCCTTTTAAAAAAGCAGGGGTGGGAGGGGAGAAACATCATGGTGATCTCCCTTCACAGCAATGCTATCCCTTCAAGCAATGACACCGATGCTCACCCTATACGTGTGGACAGGATACTGCACTTTCACAATTAAAAACATCAAAGAGGCTTGTAGCATCTCAAAGATTAGCACATTTAGTATAGAATAAAGATGAGAACAAGCTACATTTGCCCTATTTACCGCTCTATAGAGGGAAATGGGATTTTTTCCTTTTTTCTGCCACTGCGAATTTCAGTAGCGTGGAGTGGGCCACGTATTGCCTACCCCTGTTCTACTAGTCTCATAATACACAATTCAAAAGAATTACTATTTTCTCTCACCTGTAAGGACACAAGCCCAGATTATAGTTCTTCACAGATACTCCAGTTTTAGTGTTAATATTAACTGTGTTGATGAAGATTTACTTCTTTGTCACTGAGGTAACTATGTACACATCTATAGCCTCTCTTTCATTCTCTCTTTCTCTCTCTATTCTGGGATTAAAATAAACCAAGAGAGAGAGAGTAGGTGCTAACAAATTCACTTGAGTGCCTCAAAGCATGGACATTGTAAGTTAATTGCAGGCTTCAGTTCCATGCAATGTAGGCAGTATGCATGTCTGCAGCAGGGGGTACAGAATCTCTTTCAGCCAAGGGCTGAATTCCATTCCAGAGAAGCTGCTGGAGGCTGCAAAGGGGGTGGGGCCAAAACCACAGCATATTTTAGCTTAAAGCTCTTCCTACCAGTAACTAAGCCATTGGAGAGGCATTTAGAATGGTTTCAGATAGGGAAGTAAGGAGGCTGGAACAACTTCAGGATACCGTACCTCATTATATCTGCATGCTCCAGTCGCCTAGCCTCCCCTTCCCCCCTCTCTGAGGTTGCTTTTCCAACATATCGTAGCACTGGAAACCAGAAGTCGCTTCCCCAGCTCGGCTCATGAGAACACGAGTTGAGCCGAGGAAAAGGTAGGGCGAGTGGAGCTCGGGGGGGGGGGGGGTCAAGCCCGACAAGTTCTCTAGACTTCTACCCCCCAATCGAGCTCCAGGCACATCCTAGTCCACATACACTTATACCAAAATTAATTTGTTAGTCTTTAAGGTGCCACAAGATATTAAGTGGAAGATATTATCATGGAGTGAAAAATCCTAATGATACACTTTGGGGGGGGGGGGGAATAACCTCATCAAAAGTACTGGGCATTTGTTCTCACTTTTTGCCATCCCTATTAAGAACCCTTGGCCATTAAAATCACATAAAATTTTAAACAGAATAAATTTTTGTTGCAGTAGGTGAAGTTTTATATTAGCCTCCACATTGGAGATATTGTTTTTGTCACTGACAAAGCTTTCAATAACAGTTGAATTTCTTAATTGCATTAGCCATTGGCCGTAGCAAGCCTTCATTGTCTTTAGGAGAAATGATGGAAGACATTAAGGGCATTTATAGCTGGTGACTGAATTAGTGGGTTTCTCTGAAGCAGGGGTGGACAGAAGGTAGATCTCCAGATGTTTTGGCCTTCAACTACCAGAAGCCCCTGCCAGCTTGCTGGAGAAAGCTGGGAGTTGAAGGGCTTTTTTTCTTTCTAAACATACATAGAATTGCGCCTTAAATCTGCACTCGCATACCCACCTACCTGGGAGTAAGCAATGGGACTTAAGTGGACATGTATAGGACTGTAGTGTTCGTAAAGGGTAGGTCCTATTGAACAGAGGGATTTGTTTCAGAGTAAACATGCTTAGGATTGTACTGCACGTCTGTTAACGCCTCTTCCATCCCAACTTCAGGCATAGGCTTTCTGTCACGTCCAGCAACAAGCTCCCTCAAGGACACATTCTCCCCTTCTGCTTCATGAAGCTTGATGAAGAGTTTTTCACTTCTTTGTGACTTTTTCGTAAGTCATATTATACTACGTCCAGAGGAAGCAGCCTTCTTAGTCCATTGCAGTAAAAACAGCAAGTCATGTAGTAGTGCTAATTACGTATATTCTAACACATTTAGTCTTTAAAGAGTAACACATGTATTGTGGCATAAACTTAAGCAGACTAGAGTCCACTTCAAGTGAAACTAAAAGACCTCAACTGGCCTCTAGTCCATGAAAGCTTATGCCACAGTTAATGTGGCAGAGAGTAACACTATCCACACTTACATGAAAATAAATCCCATTGGCTTGTATCCAACATTAGTCTAACTTAAGTCCCAGTCATTTCAATGGACTTACTCTAAGTAGAGCAACCATTGGCTACAACTCACTGAATTCAGTGGGACTTACTTCTGACTAGACATTCATAGGACTACGTTGTAAGTCTTTAAGGTGGTATGAGACTTTTGAGTGCAATCCTGTGTGCTTGCAGAATTCTGGGAGTTGTAGAATTTTTTTCTGCCTAAACATTCATAGGTTTGTGCCATTAGAATTGGTATTGCTTTACAGCTTATCAGCTGACAATGTGTAGTGCAATCCTATATGTATGTTTACTCAGAAGCAACTCCCATTGTGTTCAATGGGACTGTGGAGAAAGCCTAACACAAGTCTGCACACACACACACACAGTCACCGCCTAAGGGAGGGGGGCGAAGAAGGGGGATGAAGTCACCGGAGAAGTAGCCAGACAGACCGTCATCCCCAACAAAGAAGAGTCTCGGTGGAGATCCACAAAACCAAGGAAGGACCATCAAGAACCATCAAACTATCAGGGCAGTCTCAAAGAGCTGTAAAGTACCAGTACGTCACCTTCTTCCCAGGCAGGAATAAGCCCACCTGATACGAAGGGGCAGGCATAAGCCCCCACCTGACCTGGAGGGTGGGGAGAGCGGGAACTCAGGGGTAGAAAACCCCTCTCCCTTCCGGTAAAGGGTTGTTGGGAAC